>BLKR01007806.1:0-30872 GCA_011170035.1 Teleogryllus occipitalis
ACTAGCTGACCCGGCGAACTCTGTTGCGCCTTAACAGCCGGTCCCATCTTTTTCTCGAGTCGCACTCACTGTGAGAAACTGTACTATCCTTGTTGCACTCGTGATAATAAAGCAACTGCAGATTTGTGTTTTTCTCTCAAACAAAGAAGAATTTCAAAAAAATTGATATTAAATAATTAAAAAATCTATTACGTACCAGAGCGTTTTTTAAAATTTATTTTTGTTTAAGAGAGAAATATAAAGCTGTAATCATAGGGACAGGCTGTTAAAGGCAACAAATAAGCAGATTTTGGAATTTATTAAGTTAAATTGTTTATTAGAAAATACAAATAAAAAAATTAAGTAGATTAATCATTCATTATTGTTCCTGTATTTTGGTGCATAAGTTGCACTCTTCAGTTAAGTACCTTGTATTACACATTTTTTGTTTTATTAGCAGGCACAGGTTACAACAGGCAACAATGACTGCTAACATGCGAAATCACGCGAAAACGTGCAAAAACGTGCGTTCTCACACAGGAACGCTGTCGAACGGGATAAACAGTATCCTATGTCCGTCTCCTGGCTCTAAGCTTTCTGCTCACCAATTTTCAGCCAAATCGGTACAGCCGTTCTTGAGTTATAAATAGTGTAACTAACACGACTTTCTTTTATATATATAGATAGATAACGGCGAACGAAAGGCGGCTATCATTATCGCGTTCTGTTATCAGTGCGGCGTTACAACAATGGGTTACAACAGGCAACAATGACCGCTAACATGCGAAATCACGCGAAAACGTGCGTTCTCACACAGGAACGCTGTCGAACGGGATAAACAGTATCCTATGTCCGTCTCCTGGCCCTAAACTTCCTGCTCACCTAAAACGCTCTTCATTATTAACAGCGTGAGGGATATTTTATGGAACAAATTTAAATTTGTGTTACTTTTTAATAAAATAATATCTTAAATGAACTTTATGTCATATTAAAAATTGCAATTAGTACTATCCGCTGGAAAAATTTGAATGAAACGTTTGGAGCTATTTTCGAGAAAATGGCGTTTGAGCATTTTTGAAAATGCAGATATTTGAGTTAAGTTTTGCAGAAAAGTGTTGAATTTTCGAAAAAATTTATGACACTCTTTACAGCACATGTACACATAAATCCAGTAATGTGAACCAATTGCCGCTAATGTAAATAATAAAGCGTTAGAGATAAGTCGAAAACTATCATATTTGTAATTTTTGAGAAAACAGGGAGCAATATGGATTTTATGTTATAATAAAGAGTGCATTTAAAATTGTTTTTACCAAACGTCGAAAGAAAATATTTTTAAACAAAAGAGAAAGAAAAGCCATTTTTGAAAAACAAGGTTTTTTTAATTGTTTTTATTCAGAAAGAAGTTTCAGAAACATCTGGTTAAAATTTATAAATTTCTAGATTAAAAGATTCTAGTTCTAGGAAATCAAAGGGGGAGAAACCATTTCGGATTCGTTAAATACAGGATAAAGTGTTGAATATGTAGTAGATTATTATCCACATCTATTTTGTCCTAATAAAGATTCGACGTATTTGTAATTAATTCTTGTGATGACGTTTTCTCCAATAAAATTATTTAAAACACACACAAATTGATTCCGTGCCATGAAAATGGCTTTTTTGGACGCCAATTTCTGTGAATCCAGCACCTTATGTGCTCTCATTTGTGTACGTACGATTGTCTGCACTGACTAAATACTGGATATCCGGTTCGAAAGTAAACCATCGTCTTGGATGTAAGTCCTGCGTCGTGCGCATGTAAAAGCTACAATTATCTACAGTTTTAATCGAATTTAATAAAAATTTATAAATTGTTAATCCCTGCGGCCACGAGAAAAATAAGACAAACTTCGCACGTAATACACGAACATAGGCAATTAAAACTATGAATTGGCAGTTGAATAATTATTCAAATTATAATTGTATACTATTGTAGTACTAAAGTTACAATAATACAATTATAATTGTAATTGTAAAAATATAATTATAATTGTATTAAAATCTGCCTTTGGGTAGAAAACCAAAAGACACAATAATGAAGTCCGTTTAAAAGCAATAATTTCTAACGTAGGGCCAGAGCTTTTCGGGCCGCAAGTTGTGTATCTACAGTTTCCATAATTTTAATTCTACCTTTTCACCTTATTTGCACATGTGATCTTCACAACAATTTTAACGGGATTTTATTTAAATTCAATGAAGTAATTATATGGATGTTGTACATCAATCATATTCACGAACTTTATTTTTTGAAACGATCTGACCTCTCATCACCCCAGTGGCCTCTAATCTTTCAAACACGAATGTCGCACACAACAATGAATTATCGTGTGGAACAAGGTGTTGCACCGATAATATTAACGCGATTAACAACTTGCGAATATTAAACAATATATATTTATTTGTGAAAATACGATTTTCCCATTAGATATAAGAAGTTCACATGTCAAAATAGATACAGTTGAGCTTCTAAAAGGAAACACGTTATGCTAGACGTCAATAAGAAATTCAAAATTTTAAATAAATTGAACCGAGGTTCTTCGCAGAAAACGATTGTTGGTCAGTACGGGGTTGAACAGGGAACTATTGCAGCTAGTGCACTAACTCAGTCCATTCGAATGATCAATGGATAAGGCTATGTACAATGACATAATCCACAAGCTTTGAGGAGGGTGCAAAATAGATGAAGATAATGCTAAGTGTCTGAATGACTATAAGTATATAAAGGAAGAACTAATCTACAACAAGGTGGAAAACAGCGACTAACCCTTACTTGCGTGAATTATTTTGTAAAAATATTCATTACACCATTCTATAATTTTAAAAACATGTCCCTCAAAGTTTTGAAATGCTCATGGTAACAACTTTTAAGATGAGATAGAAAACAACATGAAGATCTTATTGCATTTCTGAACTTCATTGTAGATAAAAGTTTGAAGTATGTACAGCTTGCCCATACAGCGTACCCATATGGACAGGCTAGGCAGATAAGGGGTAGAGTAATGAATAAAAGGACAGTATAAGAAAGAGAGAGATAGAGAGAGAGACACTCAAAGAAAGAGAGAAAGAAAGAGAGAAAGAAAGAGAGAGATAGAGATAGAGGGATAGAGAGAGAGAGGGAGGGGGAGAGAGGGAGAAGGAGAGAGGGAGGGGGAGAGAGGGAGAGGAAGAAAGGGAGAGAAGGAGAGAGAGGGAGAGAGAGGGAGCGAGAGGGAGAGGGAGAGAGAGAGGGAGAGGGAGAGAGGGAGAGGAGAGAGGGAGAAGAAGAGAGAGGGAGAAGAAGAGGAGAGGAGGGAGGGAGAGAGGGAGAGAGGGAGAGAGAGTGGGAGGGAGAGAGAGTGGAGGGAGAGAGGGAGGGGGAGAGGAGGGGGAGAGGGAAGGAGGGAGGGATAGAGAGGAGGGAGCGAGAGAGGGAGAGAGAGATGGAGAGAGATGGGAGAGAGAGGGAGAGAGAGGAGAGAGGGAGAGGGAGAGAGAGGGACAGAGATGGAGAGAGATGGAGAAAGAGGGAGAGAGAGGGACAGAGATGGAGAGAGATGGAGAGAGATGTAGAGAGAGGGAGAGAGAGGGAGAGAGAGAGGGGGAGAGGGAGAAAGAGGGGGAGAGAGAGGGAGAGAGAGGGAGAGAGAGGGAGGGAGGGAGAGGGAGATAGATGGAGGGAAGGAGAGAGAGGGAGGAAGAGAGAGGGAGGGTGGGAGAGGGAGAGCGAGTGAGGGAGAGGGAGAGAGAGAGGGAGGGAGAAGGAGAGAGAGAGAGGGAGAGAGAGCATTTTTGCGTTTAAAAATATTGTATTGTACCATTGTTCAAACTACTTTGAGAAATTTCAATAGTTAGGCACTTCCGCAAATGAATACTCATACGAGCAAGATATGACAGGTGTAGCGCATGACAAGTGTGTTTGTAAACCAAGGATATCAAATTGACGGCCCGCGGTGTCATTTATTGCAGTCCGCAAAAGGTTGTTGGACAAATGTGAAAGTATCGGGAACGGTAGCTCAGTGCATTGACTGATGTCACTGCGGGAGATCCTAGGTTCGAATCCTGGCTGCGGCAGGTTTTTCAACATTAGCTTTTCAGCTAGGTCGAATTCAGCCGCAGTCTGAAGGATAATTCTATAGGCCAACTCCACTGATCGGTAGTTTTCCGTGGTTTCTCTGATCAACACCAGGCCAATGTCGGAGCTGTACCCTAGCAAACGGGCAAGGGACTGCGGACGGTCTTTCCTTCCTCTTCCTTAACCTATCCTCTCCTCTTACACACACACACTTACACTACTATGCACTACACTACCACATATTCTGGAGCTTAGAGCTTGTCTTGGTCGGGGCGGTGCCCTGCTGCTGGGAGAGTCCGGGTTTGGGGAAAACGTCCAACGGTAGGTTGGCGCCGGATCTCACCATTCAGCGGGAGAAGATCCCCGCCATATCCCGGTAAAAATGCACTAAACGTACGGGACGAATGACCTAAGCTTTTAAGGCGCCCGGAATCACTAACCAACCAACCAAAAGTGAAAGACCCGTGCATCCATGTCGGGCAAGAACATAGTGCACCTAGCACACGCGCCCTGCTGAGGTCAATACTCTCTTTAATGAAAAAATGTTCATTTCAGGTTTGGAGAACTTTTTCTAGTAAATTGAGAAATTCAAAATCATCCCAATGTGTTTCACTTGAACTGATCATGCGTTATACATGGGACGGCCTGATATATCGCTTATTTCGGAAATAAAAGTTTCCGAAACGTTGGCAAACAACTAGTGTACATTTTTCTGACCAAGCCCCGTTAACCTGCTTTTCAAGTCTTAATTTATGGTCGTTAAGAACTCTTCATAATGTAAAATTTTTAAATAGTTTTTTCTTTCAAAAAAATACAGCACAGGGACAAAAAAGGGATTCTTCTGATTTATGACGTTTGGTCAACTTAATCTTCGCCTGTTAACAGGGAGATAGGAGTCCGCCCCACAAAATCTTCGTCAAACGGATAAAAACTTTCGTTCATAAATTATAGCAACCAACTCTACAGAAATATATTTACAAGGATGCGAAATTCCAACTTGAAATAATACATGAAAAGTACACATTCGAAATTACCACTTTGACCAGCAACCATAATAATCGAAATTTAAGCGCGTGATTCAGTAGCTATTTTCTTATTCAAAACCGTATATGTTAATATTTCCTTTTACCCGTACAATTCTTCTTCTGCTGGAGAGCTTATGCTAAATAAATTTTGTTATCAAAGGTTATTATTATTGTTTCCGTTATACAGTTATTAACTTATGTTTCCGAAAACAACGTATTGTCCATAAGTGAAATATTTCTTTCTAAAAATACAAGTATTCTACCATTTCTTTTGTTACTTTCTCGTACACGTACGTAGATGCGGAGTACTATACGTCGTATAGAGAAAGTTATGTAATGCGCAAAAGAAAGGCATATTTTCGGCACACAAAAATTCATTGCCGTATCCTGACAACGAAAACGTGCATAAATACAGTTGCTAAATTAAGAAAAAATCCTCTAACACATCATGTAGCCCGAATCGCTATTTTGTGGATCCTTGATGCCGAAAAACCAATTGAAAGCAAGACGTCCGTCCGTCTGTCTGTCCGTCCGTCTGTGAACACTACTAGCGTCTAAACCATGCTCAGTTTTATTTTTTTTAAATTAAAGAACCCCCTATCCATCTAGCTTTAGTTGAAGCTTTTGTAAACCTACTTTAAAATGTGGGGGTACTTTACATGAAGACCCCCGGACATATTCAAATTTTCTCAAAAACGGCTCCACCTTTTTCCTTTAAATTTCTTCTAAGAATTGAGCAACAAACACTTACAAAGGTGGAAAAGATCCGATTTCCACGGATGACTCTGAATCTTCAAAAAATGTAAAAGTTTGGATTCTTTCCGGCGTGTGCCTGCGACTACAAAATAGAAGAAAAAGATTTTTCCTTTAATTGAAATTTGTTGCTGACGATCAGTTCTTTTAATATGGTCACGTGGACTTTTCGGAAAATTTTAGTAGCTACCAAGCTATATTTGCAATTTTAAAAAGTACAAAAACAAGATTTTCTCCAAAATGGCTCCATTTTTTTTCTTTATATCTTGGGTATAATTGGTGCTAAACGTACTGTACATGACATAAACGCCATATTACTATGACACAAACATCATAGTGCTCTATTGTTTTGTTTTTAAAAAAATTACAAAAATGTATTTTTTTAAATTCGTCTCTCACGTCGTTAATATTTACATTACCGAAAATTTGTTCAAATTATGACATTTAGGTGTACATGTGCTTTAAATAATGTTAAATAAAAGTTCTTGAAAACTAAACAATTATCTGTAAAAATTAACTCAAATTTCCGCATTTTGAGAAACTCACAAATACCATTTTCTCGAAAACAACTCTACATTTCACTTAAAACTGTTCTAATGGATTGTGCTAATTGCACTGTTTAATATTACGTAAAGATCGTTTTTCTGTATTCTCTTGTTCATTCAAAAATTACACAAATGTAATTCTTTTAAATATCTCATACGCCGTTAATATGCACATTTCCTTCGAGTTGTGCATATTTAGCATTTGTAAGTGGAAGTGCTTTAAATAACTTCAAATGAAGTCGAAAACTCAAGAGATTCTTGTGAAAAAGAGCTTCAAATGTCACATTTAAGGTAATGCTTACTCGCCAAATTCTTAAAAACGGCTTTCAAATCATTGATAAGTTCTATTTAGGATAATTTTTCTTTAATGCTCTTGAAGTAATATTTCTGTGAGACTATTAGGAAACCGAAAAGTCGAGAATATGTCCAAAAAATATAGTACTTTGGGCAGCGATAGATCGCTGCTGGCAAGAGAATGGGCAAGACCATAAAGCGAGTCTGTACCAAGGAAATTAGAACATTACTTCGAGAAAGTATGCACCATTCTGTCGCACAACTCGTGTACTGTTGATTTTGAATTTTCGTTCTTCAGGGTCTTTCTACAACTCCAATATTGAGGACAGAAATTGTTTTTAAATGAAAATTTTTGCCTATATTTTTTTCATTAAATACATGTATACTTTTGAAAATTTTATTACTTTTCGCGCAATATTGCGAACAATATGTACAATTTAAAAAAAATCATTGTTTTTCAAAAATGGCTTTTCTTTCTCTTTTCTTTAAAAATATTTTCTCTCAACGTTTGGTAGGAATAATTTTAAATGCACTCTTGAATATAACATAAAAACCATATTGCCCAATTTTTTCTCAAAAATTACAAATATGATAGTTTTCGACTTGTCTCTAACATCTTAATATTTACATTAGCGGCAATTGGTTTACATTATTGTATTTATGTGTACATGTGCAGTAAAGAGTGTCATAATTTCTTTTCGAAAATTCAACACTTTTGTGAAAAACTTAACTCAAATATCTGCATTTACAAAAATTCTCAAACGCCATTTTCTCGAAAATAACTCCAAATGTTTTCTTCAAACTTTTCCAGCAGATAGTACTAATTACAATTTTTAATATGACATAAAGTACATTTAAAGATATTTCTTTTTTTCAAAAATACCACAAATGAAATTTTGTTCAAATATCTCTCAGGCTCTTAATAATAATAATAATAATAATAATAATAATAATAATAATAATAATAATAATAATAATAAATGTCTTTATTACAGGCGAGGCTCAGGCCTTAGGCCTGCTCTTCCGCCTAAACACTTAAATATTTATTTACATTTTTCATAATTACAATTGAGGCGTTCGGACGGAAATAGTGATAACTGACATTTTACATCACTTACGAAAGTTTAAAGGTTTTCCTTGGTGTGGACTGGCTTAAAGATCTTGCTGCATTCTCTGGTCGGATGCCATCCATCGCCGCCCAAAAGTACATTTTTTGACATTTTATTACTTCTCTGTTTCTTAATAGTAAAACCGAAATATTACTTGAAGAATATTAAAGAAGAGTAAAATGTCGCCCTAAATAGAAAATTTCATTGAAAAATTTCAAGCAATTTTTTAAAAAATGGCAATTAAGCTTTACTGTAAATGCGAAATTTGAACATCTTTTTCACAGTAATGTTTAGCGTCTTTTAAAAACGTAATTTGAAATCCTTTGTCGAACTTCTACTCACAAACGTACAAATGTATACAAATTAATAGAAATGTGTGTATTAACGGCATGAGACATATTTAAAAAAATACTTTTGTGAATTTTTTGACAAAACAAACGAATACGCGAAACATAAACTTGTCATATTAAACGGCGCAATTAGCATTACCTTAAAAAAATGAAGAAAAAATGTGGTGCCATTTTAGAGAAAATTGCGTATCAACGTTTCTGAGAATGCGGGATTTTGAACTTAATTTCTCAGAAAACTACTGAGTTCTCCAGAAATTTTATTTTACGTTCAAGCACATGACAACAAATTTCGTTTGGAAGAAAAATCTGTCTTCAATATTATAGTTGTAGGAAGACGACAAACAAATTCAAACTTTTGCAAATTTCGAGAATATAGGGTTCACCTTGAAAATCGGGCCCATGCCACATTTATAAATATATTATACTTTATTCTTACAAGAAATTTAAAGAAAAATTTGTTGCCAGTTTTGAGAAAATTTTGAAAATGTCAGGGTGTCTTTAAAGTAACCCCAAATTTTGATGAATGTTTTTCAAAATTTCAAACTTCAACCAAAGTTAGATAAATAGGGGTTTCTTCTATTTGGAAAAAATCCTGAGCACGGTTTAGGCGGTTGCAGTGTTCACAGACGGAGAGACAGACGGACGGACATTTTGCTTTCAATTCCGTTTTAGGCCTCAAGGACCCACAAAACTGGAAATCTGCTTACACCACATTTAGAGAATTTATCCTAATTTAGCAACTGGATTTATTCAGTATTTGTTTTCAGGATATGGCAATGTTTTTTTCTGTCGAAAATTGGCCGTTTATTCGCACAATGTTACATAACTTACTCTATACTACGTATATTACTCTGAAAACACATACGTATAAGAGAAAGTAAAAAATATATAAAACATGTTATGGAATCAATTCGTTAAAGCATTTTTTGGAGTTCTTGGCAAAAGGATGTAATAGTTGTTGTTCTACGAAGGCATGTGAAAAAGCAAACACTAAAAGATAGCAGAATTTGAATTCTCCTGATGTTACAAAGTACAATAAAACGGTGTAAGTTATTCAGATTTTATAAAAACACATGAGAATTGGTAAACAAGATTTTTTCTGAATTTTCTGAAGAGGATGTAGAGCTTTTTGTCATTATTTTCGTTTACAATTGCCATGTGCCGTATAGTGTTTCAGATTTTTCAGAGAAATACACTTAATTGTAAATTTCCTTTTCTCGAGATTCGCAATACTCTCTTTTAAGAAAGATTTACCTCTATAATAAACCATTTAACATATTTTTGTAATATCTGTACGACAAAGAAAATTAATATATCAGTTTCTCCCAATCGTAAGCGTCTCCGAATTTGGGAAAAATATATATTTATGATTATTTATATATTTATGATATTAATGATTATTCCTATGACTATTCCAAGATATCAAGCGCCACAATTTTGCAGTTAAAAGAGAGTTCACTCTTGGAACGTAATTGAAGAAATTGATGTCATATATTCATATGTGCATTTCAGAATAACATTGCTTGTAGAAAAAATGCAAAAAAATATATGGTCACAAGGAAAAAGTAGGTGAATGTAAATACTTAATAGGAAACAGAATATAAAACTATAATAGAGACTGACAGTTGTTGTCTTACAAACTTATTTCAATATTAAGAAATATATCAGCACTAAACAATTTCTTTGTTTTTGGTTAATAAATTGGTAAGGGCGGTTAGTAAGTAGTGTAACTTACGAAATAAAAAGTACAGGAAGAGTATGAGCATATTAGTCAGCATTAATACCTATATAAAGAATGCAATAAATTTTTTTTATAAAAATATATTTAAAAAAATTATCAAACAGACTGCAATTGCTGAGAGAAAAATCCAAAACAGGGAAAAGACATTAACACACATTCTTTTTCCATATGTTCCTTGTAAATATATTGAACATTTATGAAACATTCAAAGACTTTGTCTCAAGTTAGTTGATTAGTTCGAGCGATGTTCAAAAATACACATATCCTTTAATTTAATGTTTTGTCGAAAGTATCTTCATTAATATTTGATTAAAATGTAGGAAAACATTTTCATCCGTGGTTAAAGTTATAAAGTCACTCCCTTGGGAAAATTATTCCATATTTTTATATTAATATGAATCTTCTTAATATATCCTTTGATCGATGATCGATTAATAAATTCAATTTTAAATTTAGAACAGATTCAACGTTCCTTCTTCGAAGTTTGACTACACTGAAGAAATGCAATTCTCCGTGTTTGAAGTTGATTTTTTTTCTTCTGTTTTTGGGAATATTTTAAAATAAAAATCAATAAAATATTAAAAATATTGTAAACAAATCAAAAATACTCGTTTAGTGGCTATGAATCTACAGCCATCCCACGTGCCACCATAAGTCCTCCCCCAGGTCGTTATCATTTTCTTCTTTTTCTTTTTCCTCCTTCTCTTCCTCCTCATCGTCTTTTGCCTCCTCCTCCTCCTCTTCGTCCTCGTCATCTCCTTCATATCCTTGATCGTGTTCATATTTTGTCATTATGTAGATATAATAATCAACTCCATCATAATCCTCGCCATCATCCACGCCATCATCATCGCCATCATCATTATAGCCTGTATTAAAATAGACATTATGAGGCACAATGCATTACGATTGATCATTATGAATAACAATATTTACTCTCATATTTAATGATTGAGACATCAAATTCTTTTATTTTCACTGTGAGTGTAAAATGAAAATAATAAGAGTTCGCGATTATTTATAGATTTTGTTTTATTACATTTGTTAAAGTGAAAAACGTTCAAAGTAAATAGTTATTAATAACTAATGAGTTTGCTGATGTAGAGCTTTCAATGGTGATTTCATTTTCCTAATGTGTTGCCTGAGAGCAAGTACACCTTTTCTATCTTGACGTCTCAAATACTTACCACCAAGCTTTAAATGCTTTACACAATATATTTATAAAGATTATTTATATTTATATATGTTGATCAAAAGATAGAATTATCAGTAATAGGAAGCGCATCATTTATATTTTACGATCATTTATTTAAGACAATGATTTACAACGTTTCGTAAACTATGTTCGTTGCATCATCAAGTATACTAAAACAAATATAAAACAACTCTAAGATATTCACATGATACCGTAAGATAGCCAACGTGAGTGGTTAGAAAAATGATGTGTGGGTCATTAATCTTATATTTCATACCTAACGACCACTGCCATTAATTTGCAATTTGAAAGTTAAATCGGTTTTTGTGGATGCTAATACTTGAAATAAATGAAATACTTACCAGTTAAAAACTACCCACTTTTATGAAAGCTATCCAGAAAATTATTAAGAGATACAAATCTAAAAGTTTAAATAGAAAAAAAGCATACAACAGTAATTATTGAACATCTCGAAGAAAAATATTTCTCACTGAACAAAATTATTGAAGAGTCTAGATCATGAAATATTTTCAATAAATGATGTTGCGATGTTACTTTACATTTAGAGGAAATAATGACAGTAATTAAGTGCTTATTAGGTAATACTGAATTGAGTTTTGATGATTATTTTTAACTGGAAAACCAATGAGACTCTATGAGTTCATAATTTTCAGAATTCAGGAGAAAGAAGGAAGAAACCATACTATCACTTATAACTCTTGCCTCTATAACAGGTACGAGGATGATATTCTAAACATAATGCATAGAAAGAATATTCAAGGTCTTTTAATGGATTACAAATTATAAAGTACAGAAATATAATTTACAGTAGAAAAGTCTGACAATACACAAATGTTCTAGATACTACTTCAATTTTACAAGGAGAGTGTAGTTACTAACTGGTATAGAAAAGGTTGTTCTTTAGATTGAAATCAATTTCTTATCGACTCATCTGATTCAAGAAAAAAATCAATTGTTTATGGATTAGTGGATCGAGCCATAAATCAATCAGATCAAGCTAATCCAATTTGGATAAAGTTACGGAGATTATAGAAGGTAGTAATTATCCTTGACTACTCGTTAATAAATGCATCACTGAGAGACTTAAAGAAGTTAGAGTATTACAGTCTCAAACTACAGCTGAAACAATCCTGTTGAAAGTAGAGCTATCACACCTAGATCCTAAACAGATGATGTTAATGTCATTTGTTCCCAAATATCAGAATAAATGTAACACAAAATGCCCGAGATCGAATATTAGACTTAAAATTTGTAATACCCTAATGAATAAAAAGTCTTATAAGGAATGTAAATGATACAATTTCCTTTATGGAAAGAAATAATGTATAAGGAAATTAATGAATGTACCCAAAGAATTAACTCTTTTCTTCCGATATATGTTCGGCTTATCCGATGATTTTCATTAAATTAATCCTGTTATCTTGGACACAAGTGAGAAAATGTCCATCCTTATCAGAAACACTTAATATTCAACTTCATTAGACTTTCGTTAACAATATAGAGATGAACATTGTTACCATTGTCTATGACAATGAACTATATAAAAGCAAATGTTAGTTAGAAGAAATTATCTTAATGTTAAGAAATAGAATTCACGTTGTTAGGTTTCCACTGAAAAATATTTACGTCGCAGTTACGTTTCAGCCGTCGTCTGGCCAGCGTCATTTATCCAGGTAGTGTTAACATGACTAAATTTCCACTGTAGCCTCAAGCTTATTTTGAGTTTCATATTATTTTATTTTCATGTCTTTTGGTGTATTACACCATATAATGACTTAAAAGCAGTCTGTCTTTCAATGTAAGTGTTTCTTTCAATCTTTAGTTATTAAATTCTGATTTTAATTTTTTCTTTGATTTTTAAACATTTTAACTTTTTACCGTTAATATTTTAACTTAATTTAATTTTGGAGGATGACTTTCGTCATTTTCAACGTCTTATTCAGATTTTTACATAATGTTGTATGAGATCAACCGTATCACGTGAATATTTTGTAGTGTGGTTTTATATTTCTGCTTTAGTATTCCTGGTAAGTAACAAACATATTTACGAAACGTAAATGTTTTTCTCAAATAATTATTATCCTAAAATATAAAGAATACGCTTTTTATGATTGTCAATAATAATCAGGGAGTAGATTTTTCCATCTGCAGTTTCTACATAAAGTTGCCAGTTCACAATGCACCGAGTGGTGAATGTGATTAGCAGTGTTGGGTTGTGAGGCAGCAAAAGTCCTCATGCGGAGCGAGCAGTCACCTCCTCCGAAGCACGAGCGCAGGGAGGTCATCAGCCTGCGGCAGAACTGCATTTCGCCGCTGCTCTCCAGAGACGCCCTGCCGCTCCTCAGAGTCCCGTCAGCCACTCTGCACTCGTTTCCCGAGAAACTCAACCCCCACGCATCGCTACGGAAACAGCTTACATTTGCTACGGCGATCGAGCTGTGAACCACGGAGTAAAGAATCAATCAATTCCTTTGGATCCCATTTGTTTCTTTAAATTTCAAAGTGCTTTGTATTTTCATGAGACTTGTTCAACTTGTAAGAACAAACTGAAAAGATCAGACGTTCTGTTCACTAGACATAACGAGGATCAGATCTCTTGGCCGTGAACGAAACGACCTGAAAATGTACTTACTTCCAATTGAAAATCGGTGGTGCTTGAGAATGGCACAGCTTCTCCGTTTGTCTCTTTTCTCTTGAACACCTTTTCAGTGTTGCCTCACCTTCTTCCCAACTGCTATCTAACGGCGCTTAGCTAGATTTTTACTTTTTCGTACTTGGTAAAAAGAGAAAGTTTTGTAATCGTGCTTCAGAAAACGGCGAATTTAAGGCGGAAAATCTCTATTTTCGGACCTTGAAACGAATATTTAGATAAATCCCGATGGTATATTTAATAAATTATTTTATCTAACACGTGGTACAGTCAAAATACATGTTTTGTGGATTTTGGGGAGCAATTGATGGATGAACTGCGAAACCTCAGTCTGACTGTCTGATGGTTTGTGGTCAACGCTCGAGCATAAACCGTTCAGCCTACATTTCCCAAAATTGATATTCCTATATTGATCAGAACGATTTTAAGACTTTGGGAATGACAACAGGATATTTTGATTTTTGAGAATACTTTAGATAAAGGATCAAAACCATTTTTAAAATTTCCTCAAAAATAGCACGAAATAGTTTGATTAAATTTTGTTCTTAAATAGCGTAAAGGACGCTTGAGGGTAGTGCCGGTCTCATGTTCGTCTAAATTTCTGATTTTCAAAATTGTGAAAGTGCAACTTTTTAGGGGACGACTTTCTTATTCTGGTATTGAACATAGATATTTTTCTCCTCGTATGTACCAAAAATCATTAAAAAATTCCCTGCTACTTTAATTTTAGTCGAACTGTCCGTTTTCTCAAAAATTGCAAAACCTTAACATTTAAAAACTACAAAACTGTGCCTTTAAGTCTGTGCCACAAAATTAACCCGTTCATGAGGTTATGTACAATTTTTTTGAAAAAAAATAGTAGTTTTCAATTAAATTGGGTTTGAAATCATTACAATTTATAAAATACCTTTTTTTTCAATAGCCATTCCAAATTTTTGCCTTCTGTCTTTAAACTCTGTCCCGTTTCGCCCATGAACACTACTACAGCCTAAAATAATACTTATTTTTTTCCAAAATGGATATTCGACGTTCGATCTGGCTCGTTTCAAAATTTTGCAATTTTGAAAAACATTCTTTAATATTTGGGTATACTTTACACTAAGCTTCTGGGACATTTTCAATATTTTTTTTTAAAAGTGACTCTAATTTTTTTTACATTTCTTGTAAAATTAGAGTGTGTTCATTTACAAACATAGCACAAATACTATTATTACTATTAATTCTCGAAAATTTTGATGGATTGTTTGAAATTGCTAATTCTAATATCTACATTAGTGACAATTTGTTCACATTGTCGGCGTGGTGGCCGAGATCGCGAAGGCAGTAGTTTCGTAGTGATCTCGGACCGAAGGGTCGCGGGTTCGAGTCCCGCCTTGGTTTCCACACAAGATGGAGCGGGGCGAGAGGAGTGGCTTCTTACGAAAATATCAGTGGTCGAGAATGGTTAGAATAAGAAAGAGGTAAAAAGAGTGTCTCATGTACCTGGCTATATATATATATATATATATATATATATATATATATATATATATATATATATATATGTGTGTGTGTGTGTGTGTGTGTGTGAAGAGAGCGAAAGGAAGTGAAGTAATGCTGCGCAAAAGAACGGCGGATTTTCAGAAGAAAATAAATTCATTTCCGGGTCCTTATAACAAAAAAGTACATAAATCCAGTTGCTAAATTAAGAAAAAAATCCTCTAAGAAGTGGTGTACCAAGATTCCCTATTTGTGGGCCCTTGATGCCAAAAATACAATTTAAAGCAAAACGTTGCTCCGTCCATCTGTCTGTCCTTTGACCGTCTGTCGTATGTGAACAAATCTTGCGCCTAAACCATGCGTCGAATTTTTTTCAAATTGAAGAAATCCCGGTCGTTTTTGCGTGAACAGGAGCTCTAAGATTTTTTAAAAACATTCATTATTTTCGGGGGGACATTATATAAACCCCTAGGATCATTTTTCAAATTTTCGAAAAAACGACACCAATTTTCTTCTTTTAATTTATTGAACTGTGGCAATAGTGTTAAATATATTTATGCATAAATACTTTTCTTTGAATAGTAACAGTAGAGTCAGATAGAATTATAAGTGTGACAGATCCGATTTTCAGGATTAACTCTGAATTTTCGGAAATTGTAAAAGTATGCATTTTTTTTATCAAATTCTTACAAGTACAATATTGAAGATAGCGACTTTTCCGTCAATTTAAAGTCTGTCCCTTTCTGTAGCACCTCTAGCTACTTCCCAGTTTACCCCCGTATATACGGGAGTATTATACATAGTATACAGCAAGTTATGCAATGCTGCGGAAAATCAATTTCGAGATTTCAACGGAAATACGTTTTGGGATACCCTGACACCGAAAAAAAGTTTTATTTTAAAACTTCCGTCTCTTTGTGTTTCCGTCTGTCTATCGGTCCGTTTATGAACACTACTAGCGCCTAAACTACACTACGATATTTTCCAAATTGTAGAAATCCCTGTTCATTTGTCTCTTAGTTGAAGTTTCGAAATCTTGAAACACATTCTCTAAAATTTTGGGGTACTTTACAAGAAGTTACCCGATATTTGAAAAATTGTTTCAAAAATAGCTCTATATTTTTTATTTAAATTTCACGTTAGACTATAGTAAAATACGCTTATAAAAATGGCATAGGCGCGATTTTCACGGTTACTCTGAATTTTCAAAGATTGCAAAAGATTTATTTTTTCGGCGTCTTCCTACAACTACAAAATTGAAGACGCAGATTTTTCTTACAAATGAAATTTGTTGTCCATAAGTGTTCTTTCAAGTTCATAATGATTTTTAAAAATTTTAATATTCTTCGTGCAGTAGACCGTGCAATATTTGCAATTTTAATAAATTACAAAAACAAATTTTCTTAAAGAGAGCAGAATTTTTTTAAATTACTGGTAGGCGTAGTACCGAATGTACCCTATACGATGCTATAAACGAAATATATTTTTAAACAAAAATTAAGAGATATTTCAAAGTGACACAACGTGGACACACCGTGTGAAATTTCCATACATAGATATTGAAATTTGAAACATTATATAAAGATGTACCTATTATATAAGGAAGTAAAATTTAATTGAAAATTGGAAGAAAATCAATGGAATTAAAAAGAACAACAACATGCCAAAACGATTGAGGTAATTGTGTGTAAAATATTAAAGTTGGAAGTGAGAGATGAAAACTTTTTGTATTTGTAGGGATGTTTAGAAATCCAAAAACCTCACTATACACAAAATCATCCCTATCGTCTACAACTTTTGTAAATACTATCAGTGCATAGTATCACCTAAAATTTTGAATGTAGTACACTTTCCCTCACACAGATATTCGGGTTAAAAGCTGTCAAGCATTTCCTTCTGTATACACTGATATTTAAGAAATATGTTGAAACAGGAGAGTAGGAAATAAATGTATAATACATGTAAGTTTTCAGTTTCTATTGTAACATTAATTAATCTTTTTTAAGAATCTGATTTTTTATTCAGAAGTAATTACAAGGCAGTAACATCAATAGTAATGATATTTGTAATGCCATAGAGGGACACTTACTCTATAAAGAAGTGGTAGTTTAGTAAGTAACATGAGAATTATTGAAAATATCTTATCCCTTTCTCCCCCTACCAACATCTATAAGTCAATTTAAATCACGACTTTATATTACTTTCAGGTAAGATAACAAACTGGCTGTATTACGAATGGATACAAAACGTGGTAAATGATTGTAAAGAACCTGAAGATTATCAATTACACTGTCATAATCCATCTGATTATATGGAGATACCCTGCTCATCACAATCGTCTATTAACCAGCCCCCTCCCCTCCTACTCTCTTTGTCCTACTTCCACACATGCCTTATTAGGCCTGCGAAGTTCGTTCTACCCACATTTCCTCGCCCATCTATTCAGCTGCAAACTCTTTATTTTAAGAATACTATGGACGCGTGCAAGTTAACCAGTTGCTGGAGTTTGTAGGTAATGCGTACAGAGCAACTTTTACTGTCAATATTTGTGTTAAGACATAACAAATTGCATCTTGTATTGGGAGCACATCTAGATACTTGGTCAATGACAGTATTTTGTAGAAGTGAAGTTACACTAGTTATACACACACCTGTGCCTCACAATTCGCTGACCCAATCAGCCGAAGTACCGCCTCCTGAGCAGCTGGAAAGCACTTATAAATTCTAATATTTATTAAGAAACAATACTCAGCAAGTTGTGGCTAAGATGTAGCATGCCAATCCACTCAAACACGTGGACACATGCGTACCCTGCACAAGTGTGCCCGCGGAGTCACGCAGGAAGTTCTCCCAAAAGCGAGAGCAACCGCGTGAGTACAGAGCCTCCATCAGGCGACTGCCTGCGCCTACCGAGGCACGTGGCTGTTAGTCACCCGCCAAGCGGAGGCGCCCTACGAAGGGGGGGCAATAGTTGTAAGCTGTAACCAGATCTTTCTCTACTCTTCATTTCGGAATAAACGGCTGTCAACGGAGTTGGTGTTCTACCCTCAGCCAATTGCAGCAAAGCAGTGCGAACTTGGACCGCACACCGTTCTCTCACTGCAGAGAGAACAACAAACACAACTCACTTATTCAACTCAACATTTAACATTATTAATTTCTATAACGTTTTCCTAAAGGAACTCAATTGCCCACTAAATTATAATAATATATCCGTGGGATTTCAAATAGTCAGTATTGAGAATAAAATTATAAATTTTAACCAAATTCTTCTTGATTTCTTCATGAACTTTGTGAGAGAGTGCCACAATCTGCATCACCTCTTTACGTTCAGGTATAACAAATATTTTTGATTCGAAAATTTTGTATACTGAAATAAAAATTATGATAATAATTAAAAGTAATATAAACGTAATTGAAATCTCCCTTGAATTATAAAAGAATTCCGCCAATAATATTTTAAAACGCGACCATTGTCCTACTTGCACTACATCAGATTGTGCGTGTACATTCACCCTTTTCTGGATTTAGAAGAGAAATAGGAGCGTATTTAAGGTAAGTTGCCCGTGCTGGAAGATGAGCCGAGCATACCAGGCGGGCAACTTCCCCGAAGTGTCACTTACGAATACACATTATCCCACATTTATGGAGTAGATAGTACACTCAAAGGTGAAAAAAACAACTTTAAGACCCTCTGGTATCACAAACGAAGGAGAGCAGTTATTTCGAGCGTTTTCGCAAGGTCAAACGGTGTCTTGTTCTTCCAACGACCTTTCCAGCCCTTGACGTCCCTCTTGGCACCGTGCAAGAGGAGCGCACGCACCGCCGACGTGTTGTCGTTGATTGCCGCGCAGTGCAGAGGAGTCGCTCCTCTCCTAGTCCTCACGTTGACGTCGGCCCCCGCGTCGGCTAGCATATTCACGCAGTCCCCGACGTGGTCATGCTCCGCGGCCAGTAACAAAGCGGATCCTCCATGCACGTTGACAGCGTTGGGATCGGCGCCTTCTCGCAGAAGCAGCGAGACCATTTCCTCACGCTGTGGAGTCACAAGGGCACGCATTAGAGTAGTATACCCATGCCAATTTAGATAGTTGACATCGGCACCGGCGTCAAGAAGACGTTGAACGTCTGTTAAGTTTCCATTCTCTACAGCAGTGTGCAAGTCCTCCCCCAGTTGAGAAGGGTTGTCCCGAGTAGCCATCATTCTCTCCTTAGCCTCCTGCATTCGCTTCTCCACTCGCTGTCTCTGAAGCTCTTTGCTTTCTTCCGCTGCGCCCTGATCGGCGCCTGCCTCTTCCTGTCTGCGCGTCGCCGTCGTTGTGGGAGGGCTCCAGCTTACGCGCATGGGAACCTCCAGCCCCCGCAAGACCTCGAAAGCCTGTTCCATCCCTTCCAGGGCAGCCACTCTCTGCTGAGTCTCCTCTAGTCTCTGCTCAAGGGCATGGATACCGGCGTTCTCTTGCAGATTGGTGTCCGTCTGACCAACAGCTTCACGCAACGCAGTCGCAGCCCTATCCTCCTGTAGGCGTAGAGTCTCCTGCAGCCTCTGCTCCACCTCCTGTTCCTGTCGTCGCATGGCTTCCTGGTGCCTCCGCTCTGCCTCTTCCTGTCGCCGCATGGCCTCCTGCTCCTGCAGTTGAAGGACCTCCTGTAGCCTCCGCTCCGCCTCCTGTTCCTGTCGTCGCATGGCCTCGTGGTGCCTCCGCTCTGTCTCTTCCTGTCGCCGCATGGCCTCTTGCCCCTGCAGTTGAAGGGCCTCCTGGATGCGCTTCAGCCCCTTGGCCATCTGCAGGAAGGCGTGACCGATGTCGTCCGCGCTCTCTCTTCCAGCGGCGTCCTCTCCTCCAGTGGCGCTCTCTCCTCCACTTGGCGTGCGTCTCGGCATTGCGTTGTAAACTGTCTCTGAAAGACGTAGCAGAGGAAGAGCTATTAAATAACACAATTTATACTTTTGTAATTTAAAAAAAATTTATAACCAAGTTTTGAATGAAAATATTATTAAACAATTATATGAATTTTCGCAAAAAATGATGTAATATGTTTCCTAATTGGAAGTAAAAAATATATCAAATTGATATAACCTTTTTTATATATTTCTAAAATTAACCATTGAATATTTGCAAGATGGCTGTTGAACAGTTATCCAAGTTAGCGTTGACAACGTATCTAAATGTTGCTGCTCAATGCAAAATCAAGAAGAGTCACCTCTCATATTGCAGCAGGAACTTCTAGGTCACTGCCTATGAAACGTAAGCTACATGACAAAATACGCAAAGGGAAATGAGGTTACTGTGCGACATAATGAAATCAGTAATAGCGGCTAGAATACGACGATGCGAAAAATACACACCAGCGATATCTCGGACATTGCGAAGTTACTAGGGCGAGACGACAGTGACATCTGACGGAGCCACCGAGTTTCAGAAGAAGAAAAGCCGTAATATGAAAATGGCTCTTAAGAAACAAACGTATAGATAGAAGCAGAATGTATGAAGGGCATAGAAAGGGAAGGGAATGAAAAACAAGAAGGAAAAGGAATGAAAGACGACCTGAAGAGACAAGAAGGGCAAATTAGAAAAGAAGCAGACACATTCCGGAAAGAAATAAAAAGGAAATAATGACATTTAACAGTAAAGTGAAAGAGATAGAAAATGATGTGATCGAAAAAGAGGGGGAAATTCTTAAAGTAATATAAAAACAAAACAAGAAATTCAAAAGAATTTTAAAATATACGTAAAAATAATTACAAAATCGTAAAGCAGAACCAAAAACTAGAAGGAGATTTGAATGCAACTGAAAGAAGATTGGATTGGTTAGAAGAAAAATCAGAGAGAGCTTCGAGCGGAAAAGAACAACTTGAAATTTAAAACAAAGAATTTCAACCTTATGGGGAACGACAAAATTTAAGAAAGTGTCGCGAGTATATAGAGCAAATAGGTGTAGAAAATAAAATTGAAAAAGCATATTATATCAGGCAAAATTGGAATTACGAGTTCTTATTATAGGTAAGAACGATTTCCTTTGGCGAAAAAATATGATTCTTAAAGACAAAGACAAATTGAAATACTCTGGTTGCTTCATAGGGCATCTGACATGACAAAGATAGAGAGATCCAATCCATAAGAGATTGAGCCAAGAAAGAGAAAAAGGCAATGAAGTGAAAATAGGCAATCTCAAGCTGCAGATCAATAGAGAATGGGAACATTGAAAACATGAAACTCAGAATAAGACCAGTCATGCCAAATACTAGCCTAAAAAAGGGTTATAAAGGACCAAAATAATAATGAGAGAAGATCAAAAGGACAATCAAAAGTGTCAGGCAGAAATTCAGACATAACAACTACCACCTACAACACAAGAATATTAGGAACGAGGGATAGAGATATAGAACTAAAAGACGCTCTCGATAACAACAATTGTAACGAATTAGGACCCGGCGAAGTACGAACAATACGCTATAAAAGTTTTAGTGAAATAGATCAACGTGAATTTCGCAGATCGGGGGAGATAAGAGCGGAAAAAGAGAATGGAGACTTATTCTCTAATGTTGAATCAACACGGGGATAAAGAGAAGTGGGATCCATCATAAATAAAGAACTCGCATTGCTCTTGCGAAAAAAAGTGCGTTTCTGGTATTATTTGAAGAGCAACAACATTC
Source organism: Teleogryllus occipitalis (assembly GCA_011170035.1). Lineage (NCBI taxonomy): Eukaryota > Metazoa > Arthropoda > Insecta > Orthoptera > Gryllidae > Teleogryllus > Teleogryllus occipitalis. The sequence continues at coordinate 21,893 of BLKR01007806.1, forward strand.
CTTGTTTTTACTCCCGTTGTATAATTCTGTCATTTGATTACTGCAACCCGTTGCATAATGATACTCATTATGATAAAGATTTCATCATGACACGGAGAAGTTTACAAACCAAATACTGTTATCGTTTATCACTGATATCACTATATCATATCGATATATATCGATATATATCACTATATCGTTTATCACTGATAATCGTTCTAATAAATATTTTGTTCGATTGTGTGCATTAAAATTGCATTTAATGTTATATTATGTTTATCAGGTTTAATTTATATTTTATTAACAGTAAATTTTATGTGTAATATTATTTAAAGTAAATTGGATCGTTATTTCACTTTGTTTCTATTTGACTAGCGCAGTGGTTGTGGTAGGGGGAACATATGACTGACATTAATATCAGAACTCAAGTTATTGTGTGTAATAGTATGTTGTTGCCATATGTTTGTCCTTTAAAACCGGCCCATTTTTTAGTTTGAAGTGTATAGTGAATCAGAGGAGGAGTTGGCACCTTCAGAAATAAGAGAAAAAACGAAATGGCGACCCCGTAATTATTGCCGCAAGTTCTGTATTTTCTCGCAGGCGGATTGGTAAACCAAAGCCATCTGCGGCAGGTGGGGTACCTGTCCGCTAGGTTGCCTTGGCTGAATCCTACATGTCAAGTGCCACAAAATGATTCAATGTGAAAGTTTCACTTATAAAAATTGTAGAAAAGTACCGTATGAAATTCTATGTAATGGGTATTACAACATGAGTGTTTTATTGCGAATCGAAAACTTCACGCAAGTTACAATCATTACATCATCGTTTCATAATGTATTGTACTATTTTGGGAACTCATCAGCAACATTTTTTATGTCTCTGTTATTTTTTTGTTTTACTTCCATTTCCAATATGAACTTGACACCCAGATGGCACCGCGTTTGCGAAAAAGTTGCATATGTGGTATTATTTGAAGATCAACAAAATTTCATTTTTGGGAACTCATGAGCAACAACAAAGCGAAAATTCCCGTGTAATTCCTTTATATATATATATATATATATATATATATATATATATATATATATATATATATATATATATATCTGTAATTTGTTGTTTTACTTACGTTTGGAATGGTAACTTGACACCCAGTTAGCACCGAGTTTTCGAAAAAATTGCGTTTGTGGTATTATTTGAAGAGCAACAAAAAAGCGAAAGTTCCCGTGTAGTAATTTTTAATATATCTGTGTAATTTGTTGGTTTACTTCCGTTTGCAATGCTAATTTGACACGCAGTTGGCACCGCGTTAACGAAAAATTGCATTTATGCTTTTATTTGAAGACCAACACTTTTTTTGAAAATTCTTGAACAACAAAGAAGCGACTAATTCTCATTATTATTTTTTATTTAGCTCTGTAACTTCTTTGTTTTTTTTTAGTTCGTGATGCTACCTTGATATCGAGTTAGTCGAATCTTCATTACCAGGGTCAAATGAAGAGCGTGAAGGGAAGCGTGAAGAAGGGAAAATCCTACGTACGGTTTAGGCGCTATAAGTGTTCACGGACGGACGGACAGACAGGCAAAGAGGCTTTTCGCCGTCAATTGATATTTCGGTAACAAGAACAAACAAAACAAGGATTCGGGATGCACCACTTGTTAGAGTTTTTTCTAAATTTAGCAAGAGGATTTATCCACTTTTTCGTTATCAGAGTCCGGCTATAAATTTTTCTTGAGAAAATTCGCCGTTTTCGGAGCACGATTTCCGGGCATAACTTTCCTTCTTACGAAGAACATGTAAAGTGAAGAAGTAAACATTTGGAAGAATGGAAGGATCCTAAACAACCTAGGTTTTGCTGACGATTTGATCCTTTTCGTTAGTTCCACGACAAAACTTGAAAACATGATGCAAAAATTAAACAGAAAAAATGTTAAATCTGAACTTAATATTCAAAACACCCGGGTAATAACTCATCGCAAAGAGATTAAAACATTCTACGTAATATTATGCTAAAATTATTAAATGTTTCCAAAAAGTACATAAAGGTATTGAAAAAACTAATTATATACAAAAATTTCATTTCAGAAACAATACGTATCCTCAATTTTCTGATTGTATAAATTCAAATAATGTAAATATAAACGAAGTGAAACGGTGAAAAAATTACATTTTCGATTTTTTTAAAGAGCAAACAAATTGTGCAATTTGACGTTTATGTCATTTTAAAGAGTACTTTTATTACTATCCCTACCAAAAGTTTCAAAACATTAAAGCGTTTTCAAGGAAATCCTTTTTAATTTTTTTTAAAAATTGCTAATGTTTCACGCAATATTCCACGAAAACTACTAACATTTTGAAAAAATGTACGTGACCTTAATGAAAGAGCTATTTATATATAACAAATTTCATTTGAAGAGAAAATATGTATCTTTAATTTTGTAGTTGTAGGAAGACGCCTAAAAAACCAAACTTTTGCAATTCTCGATGATTCAGAGTTAACCGTCTAAATGGGACATAAGCGTTTTACTTTATTCTCACGAGAAATTAGAAAATATTGGAGCCGTTTTTGAGAAAATTTTGAAAATGTCTCACGCGCTTCATGTAAATTTTCCACAAATTTTAAAGAATGGTTTTAAAAATTTCAAAGCTTCAAATAGAACCAGAGAGTCAGATTTTTTCAACTAGGAAAAAATCCTACGATTGATTTGGCACTAGCAGTATTTACAGACGCATGAACGGACGGACGGGTGCTTTGACAATTGACTTTTGGGCATCAACAAAAAACCGGACCCACAAAACAGGAATTCCAACTACACGTGTTAGAAGATTTTTTTCTCAATTTAGCATCTAGATTTGTCTACATTTTCATTATTATTATTTGTTACTTTCTCGTATACGTACGTATACACGGAGTAATATACGCAGTATTGAGAAAGTTATGTGAATCTGCGCGAAAAAAGGACGGATTTCTGGCAGAAAAAATTAATTGTCAGACCCGTTAAACGAACAAGTGTTGCTACAGAATGCCACAGACATTCTTGTAGTAAAGTTACCGTAAACAAAATGACTTGTAAGTGGTTACACTATAACTCCAAAATACAAATAATATTTTTGAAAGGTTTCTTAGCTCCCGTTCCACCTCCCACACCCGTTTACAGCCAAAAACGTGCTTTTTAACTTTAATTTTTTTCGCCAACTTTATACTATTTTATGACTGAAAAAATATGATATATAAGAAAACAATTGATACTATCAAAAAATATTTTTTGATATTTTCTCAGACCCAACTACAAACACAAAAAAGTTGAAAGAGAACGAAAAATAATTTTTATTTTGTCTTAGAGCTTAGAGATGGATAAGGCTCAAAAAATATCTTAAATTTTCCTTTCAACACACAAAGAGTTGTCAATTTTTTCAGATTTTTTCGACAACCGGGTTGGAGTTAAAAAATAAAACCATTTTTTGCTTTTAAATCACCTTAACTTTAAATATACTTTGAATATGACTGCAACAGTTCTGTGCATTTATTTTAGTGCATACTATATATTTGTATACATTGTTGTAGCACCTAGTAATAATTTGATTTTGGAATTTAGCTAAAAATTATCATTTTTTAACTTTGTAATCCTTTGCATAAGTGTATCACTTGCCAAGCAAAGACGATATTTTTTGGCAATTTATTAAAAAATAATTGACACAAGTGAAGGATGTGGGGGACATGCGGGGAAATGAAGGGGTACAGGTTGAACCCGATTTTTCTAGACCTGTTTAAACGTGTCTGAAAACACCGGCCTAGGCACGGAAAAGTCTTAAAACTTCATCTCAGAACACTTGTGAATTTTTTCACACTTTTTTAATTGCTGCGCCATAATTTAAAATAAAATAAGGCATTTGCAGTCAAGTTCTTGGCTGTCCGACAGGCGCCGCGTCCTAGGCACCTGTGATCTTCTGCTAGGAGGAAGGTTATAGAATAATGTCTGAAACGTTGGTAACTGTGTCTAGGGCGCGGCATCTTCCGGACAACTAAATAGTTTTTGAGTCCGGCAGCGGACACCTACGCTCTCACGTCTGTAGATATTTCAGACCAGAGAAAAAGTTGTTTTTTCCCTTACCTAAGTATTTATTCTTGTATACGTATAAATAAGTATGTACAATCCAAACTCTGCGAAAACTGTTTCCTTTGCAAATAATAACTGCATGAAAACTGAAAATTGATTTAATGTAGTACCCAAATGCAAACAACCATCCTCCGAAATGTGATTTACAGAATTAGAGACGCGGTACTGTGCGAGTGAAACCATTCCGATAATGCTGATTATTGAGATAAAAATTCGCAGAAAATAAAATAGTTCCTTTTAATTTGATCGTGAAAGATCATTTCTGTATTTTCCTTCAATTTAATTTTACAATTATTTCGTCTTCTCTTTTCTTTCTTACTACCTGCTATGGAGAGACCCTGAAAGAACTACGGGGACAAAGAAAGTTTTCAAAAATATTATTTTTATGTTAGAATTAAAATTTAACCATTCATAAGTCCATTGGTTTAGGGGAACTTTTTACCATTTTATCCGGGGGTACTCTGTGGAGCCATTTTTGAGAAAATGGCGTTTGAGAGTTTCTAAAAATGTAGAATTTTGATCTCATTTTAACAAAAAACAGTTGAGTTTTCGAGAAACATTATTTAACATTATTTAGTTACATGTATTCATAAATATAATAATGTAATTTAGTTTTCTCTTATGTAAATATTACGAAAATGAGAGCCAAGTGAAAAATATTCCTTTTTTGTAAATTTTGAGAAAACGAAAGAATAGAGCAATATGTTGTGTATATCATCTTACTGGGGTACATTTGTCTTTACCCCCATTGAATATTCAAAGAAAGAATATGGAGCCGTTTTTAAGAAAATTTTGTTTTTGTTCTTTTTTAAATTCGCAAATTTTTCACGCACTATTGTACGAAAACTACTAACATTATGAAAAAATCTACATGACCTATGAAAAATCTATACATGACCTTAATTAGAGAACTATTTATGAGCAACAAATTTCACTTCAAGGAAAATTATCTGTTATCAATTTTATAGTTGTAGAACAAAAATTCAAACGTCTGCAATTTTCGAAATTTCAGAGTTAACTGCAAAAACCGCACCTATGCCACGTCAATAACTATTTTACAAGAAATTTATACAAGAAATTTAAATAAAAAATTGGGAGTCTTTTTTGATTAAATTTTGAAAATGCATGGGGGACGTCATGTAAAATATCCCCAAATTTTAAAGAATGTTTTCAAAATCTCATAGCTTCAACTAGAGCAAAATCGACAGGCGTACCCTCAGTTTGGAAAAAATTGTAGTTATGGTTTAGGCACTAGTAGTGTTCACACATGGATGGACAGACGTTACAGAGAGTAACGGACGGACGTTTTGAGAAAATACATTTTTTCAGTATCAGGTGACCCCAACACTTGGATTTCCATTAAAATCTCGAACTAGATTCGCCGACGCATTACATAACTTTCTCTACACTACTTATACTACTCGGTAGGAAAGTATGTATACGAGAAAGTAACTAGTAGTGCTACAGAATGGAACAGACTTTCTCGTAGTGAAGCTTTTTAATTTCCTTGGTGTGAGCTGGCCTTGTGGTCTTGATACATCGCCTGGCCTGCTGCCATCTATCGTCGCCCAGAGTGCATTTTTTTCACTTTCTCCCACCTTTTCGGTTTCTTAACAGTAGAATCGAAATATTACTTCAAGAATATTAAAGAAGAGAAAAAGCTCTCCGTAAATGGTAGTTTTCATTGAAAAAATTATAGCTGTTTTTAAGAAAATGGCGTTACTGTACATTCGTTACTGTAAATGCAAAATTTGAAGCACTTTTCCACAGAAATTTGTTGATTTTTCGAAAACCTTCATTTAAAGTTATTTGAAGCACTTCCACTCCCAAATGCAATAATGTATACAGATCGGTGAAAATGTTCTTATTAACGCGTAAGAGCTATTATTAAAGAATTACACTTTTGTATATTTTGAAAAAAAAACAACAAAGAATACACCAAAATGAACTTTACGTTATATTAAATAGTGCAAGTAGCACTATCCATTGGAAAAGTTGGAAGAAAAACTTTGGGGCCATATTTATGAATATGGCGTTTGAGCATTTTTGAAAATGCGAAAATTTGAGCTCATTTTAACAGAAAACTGATGAGTTTTTGATAAAGTTTTTTTAATTATTTTTCAGCAAATGTACTCATAAAAATGTACAGAAAGCGCCTTTAATATAAATGTTACCGACGTGAGAAACAAGTCAAAAAAATTACATAAAAATAATTTTTGAAAAAACAAAAGTATAGAGATATTTGCCGTTTATGGCATTGGATAGGGTACATTAGGAAATGCATCTATCAAAAATTTATAGAAAAAATTTAGAGCCAATTTTGGGGAAAAATCGTTTTTGTAATTTTTAAAATTTTAAATATTGCACGCAATATTGGGTGAATACTACGAACTTCTCAAAAAAATGTACATGACCTTAAAGAACTATTTATGGACCTAAAATTTTAATTGTAGTAAAAATCTCCGTCTTTAATTTTGCCGGAATAATTTAAGGGGAGCCAGAATGAGGAAAAATGATGAAAATATATATTATTTTTACTTTTGAATCAATGATTATTTTATAGTTTTCGGTGTTATATAAGACATGCTTCGTCTTAATATGTCCTCTCTAAGTATTGTTTTTAATTTTGAAGTTTATATATCATGGAAGTGGGCGTGGCCCTTTCGATATATCGTGGGTGTTGCTTGAACGTCGTGGTATTTTTAGTTATGAGAAAAAGTTAATAGTTTGCTTTCTAGTGTTGGACACTTTGTTCCTGGAAATAATGGAGGGTTGATTAGCGTCAAAATATCAGTATTGTGTTTACGTAGCATATGGATTAGGAATGTGCTTAAGTCCTTAAAATCCATTGCCCATAAATCAAAAATTTTCGTCTTTAGGGAACATTTTTTCAAAAACTGCTGATAGGAAGATGCTCAAATTTTAACAGAGAATGAAGCACACAGGTTCATAAATTTCAATAGGGCGTATTTATAAAATGTTTAACACTTTAGACTATATTCGTATAAATGCTAGTATTTTTAAGAACCAAACCGATTACAACGGATAAAAATTTATATTAAAAAACTCGCTATATTTTTTTTAAACGGCTTCGTTAAAATACTTATAAATGATGAATCTACCCTTACATAAAATTTGAAGTCTGTAAATTAAATATTTTCTAGAAAGATGTTCCTTGATTTAACATTGGCGAGATAGATCAATCCCCATCACGCCAGAATAATTCAATTTTTAAAATTTCCGAAAATTTAGAGATAACCGTAAAAATCGGACCTGTGCCATAACAAAAAAGAAATGTAATTAAGAATCACTCTTTTGTAGTAACATGTGTCTCAGAGAAATGGGAGCTTGAATTGCAGAAAATCCTCCCTTCGGTCAGAAGACCCAATAGACCCAAACGTGTGTTTTGATTTTGAATACTCTTTTAATCATTCTCGTGATCTGAATAATATAGTTTTCTAGCTATCACTTCTAGCATGGGGTCTAACTACATTTGTAACATTTAACATATGTGATTGGCATTTTAATTTCGTAAGAGGCATAACAAATCAATATTGTACCTGTTTACTGATGAACGAGACTTGACTCTTTGCTCGAGGAGTTGACAGAGCAGCCGATGTTCAGATGCACCTGATGCGGAGGGATTTTGCAAATGAAATGTCATTGAGCGTCTATCGCAATCTCGAAGTCCAGCGGTCGAGTGTAAGCTGCGAGCTCATTGGCTTGTGCGCTCTCAGACGATTCACACGGAGCTGTTTTATCTCTGCACCTTGAACCACACCCAACGAGATAAGCCGCAAGATTTCGTTAAGCCCAGTGTCAACCAGCGCACCTTACTTGTATTGGAAGCTTTATCATCGCCTGAGAACTAAGAGTTGGGAGTTCGAGCCGAGAAATCTTCGCTGCGACTCATCCCGGTCTGCCAAGAATCAAATGACTCAAGCCACAGAATTCATTCTGAAACAGTTGATCATTAGCACTAACGTGTTGTTATTCAAATGTGTATGTACGGAAATCCAACTTACTAAATTTTAATGAATTTCACAACTTCTATGTAAAGTTATCAGTGTACCAATTCACAGTGTTAATCTTTACTTCGTGAAGCACGCTAATCAATGTTCGTCCGAAACCGTGTGAAAATCTAATTTATTTACAAAAAAATATAGTTATGTTCTATCTAAAACAAGAAAACATTTTTATATTTTGTAATAAGATCTGCTTTCGTATATTTGTATAAGAGTATTCGTTTCTTGATCTATTTCTTCTCTCATCTCTGGTTATTCCTGTTTTTTACTTGATTTTACTGTTATCTGTTTCAAATGATAGCTATTGCCCCTTCAAGTTATGCAGAAAATGATCAATGAAAAAAGCTAATTTTTTTGAAATTTTTGAATAGGGTATACACTATTGCACTCTTTTGCACTCATGAATAACTTAATGTACTATATCACAGAGCCCTGTATGAGCAACGAGGACTTTACAGTGGAAATGTTTTTTCCTTATTTGTGTTTATTTTGCATTTATATCTTTAATTTTTTTATTAATATATTTTGGTAAGTTGTTTCCCTTCTATGCATATACTTTTGTACTTATTACTGTAGCCGTACAACGCGCCTCGTCCGTTTTCAAGAGGCACCACAGCATAGAGAGCGCTAGAGAGCCTAGAGCCTAGAGAACCTATCGTTTTTGTCCGGTTGCATAAACGTTTAATATGGAATCCATAACCTTATTTGTTTTATAAAAGAGTCTATAGCGGCAAAAAGTGTTTTTAGATCAACCAATAAGACTCATGGAACCTATAAAGCTTACCATATCTTTTAGGTCCTGAATCGGTTCTATAAATGTTTAATGGTAGAGAAATAAGCAACATGGTGACTCT
>BLKR01007807.1:0-30832 GCA_011170035.1 Teleogryllus occipitalis
TCTCCCTCTCTCTCCCTCCCTCCCTCCCTCTCTCTTGTCCACTCTTTCTTCAGCTCTATCTTCATTTCTCCTCACTTACTCGTGATCACATTCACTTCCTTGCTCGTCATCACTTGTTATTTTATTGTCCTCTCACGTATTCAGTTTCCCGCTTACACTCCACTCTTCGTATCTCTTCTCATTTTTCTCCAGCCTTTTTCCATTTTGTCTCATTATTCATCAAACTTCTGACTTACCAGATCACTGCTCCCTTCACCTCCAGCTTATCCCTGTCTTTTGGAAATCTAGCTCTTGTCTTATTCCCCTATGGCCCGACCTTATTCTCAGTTTCTCTAAAGTGCAGTTTCTCTTTCACTCTTTCGCTTTCTCGTTCCATATTTTCTAGTGATTCGCTATATTATCATTTTAAATCGTTTTACTCTTATCCCATCATCCTTTGTTTACCTCGTATTTTGAAAGCGCTTCATTGTTTTGACTCATCTATTCACTCTCACTTTCCCACGCACAATTTCTTCGGACTCCAAGGGCTCTCGGCTCGAAATACAAGCACTTCGTCCAATTTGAAATCTGTGCAATTCAGAAGCTCAAAGACTTTGATAGTGATTTGAATTATTTACTTCTATTCTTATTTCATGTTTTCAAAAATTCAAATATTTTTTTTACCACTGTCAGTTCAGAATTTTAACTTTTTGATTTTTGCAAAACATGAAGAAAAAGAAGATCGAGGTTGTAAAACGGCATATTCTAAATAAATAAGTTATACAAAGTTTCCGAAATGGAATATGCCGTAAGTATCGATACGTTTCACTGCTTTCCGCTTTCATTTTCCACTAATTAACCTGGCGGAATTGCATGTCGCGCTTTTCGAGACAGCTTGTATATTGCCGTCCTGCAACACCGACCCAGCATTTCGCCGACCTGCACCACAGTTCTGCCACCAACCAGCTCTCCCGGTCGCCCGCCGTCCATCCGCCCGCCCGACCACACATCCGTCCATCGTCCATCCCTTCGCCCGCGCCTTCGCCCATCTCTCCGCCCAAAGCCTCGTCCAACCTCCGCGGACGTAGCTCGCCCGCGCTTCGTCCATCCTTTCTCCCGCCCGCTCGTCCACCCGCCCGTCCGTCCTCCCGACCGCTCCCCCTCCACCAGCCCGGCAGCCCTGGCTTCCCCCCCTCAATCACCCTCCCCCGTCCACGCTTCGCCCCCCCTGGGCGACCGCCATGGCGTCATAACGCTCTCCCGAAAATTGTATTTCAGCTTACGAGAGCGAAACCTATTAATTAGAGCGGACTGCATCAATACTTCAACCGCGAGGGAAGCGGGGTCAGCGGCCCAGGGCGGCCGCCCGTCGCTTGCGGCAAGCAACGCCACGCCGGGAGCAGCACGGCGCCCGCCCACCCGGCTCCGCTCCGCTCCGCTCCGCTCCATTCCACACAGCTCGCTCCCAGAGCTCCGTTTCGATTAAGAATTCAGAAGAATTATAAGTAGAGCCCCGGTTTTTATGTAATTACATATTTGTTGTCTTTTCTTACCGCTCCCAAAATTTTAATATTGGCGAATTGTGGCCGTCCTAACACAATATCAATTTTTTTCGTTACATATTTCTAAATACTTGGTACTATATTACATATTTTACATATTTCGCTATTTTCACAGCATTTTTTTATTTTGTCGATTTTCGTCGATTTCTTGCACATTTTTATGAAAAGGAGTATTATCAAAAAAAAAAAATCAGCAATTCTTCCTATATTATTATTGCATACTCAACTCGAGTATGCAGTGAAGACGCGGTCGGGTATTCTCACGATCCGGGGCGACTGTTTCAGTTATCTTAATGGGGGAAAGCGTGGCAGCGACAGATCATTTTCATCTTTAGGTGTGAAAAGTATTCTTGGCGCCACGTTTGGCGAACTTTAACATTAATTTCCAAATAACCTTGGCGATCGCTGTCGAGTAACGTTTCGATGAGAATATTCCACGCTGCAGTGATTGTTTGTAGATATAGCCAGTTTGTACAATGGCTACTATTGCGTCGAATCTGGCTGCTAAACTACATTCCGGGATATCAATTTGTGAAGGTTTTACTATCTACGGGAAAGTTGTACGGTTCATATGTGCGTAAACTTGTGCTTTCGAATGAATTTTAAACCGTTTGCATTGTTTTTAAAATTTGCATAGAAACACTTTTATAAAAGTAAGTTCGTATTATGTAAATGGGTTAGTAAATGTATATTATATATATTACATATTATATCCGATTTTACATATTTATTACATATTCATAGTGTTTTCGTTGCATATTTATGTACTTATTTTTCCGGTCTCTAATGATAAGTGATCAACTGCTTCGAATTGACGATGTACGTAGTTGTATTATATCAAAATAATAATTTTTGGCTTTAGAAAGCCCCTTTTTTCGTCGTTATGTATTAAATAACCAAAGATAGATGTCGGATTTCTACTAATCATAAGAAACCGTCGATACAAAACTCCTTAAGAGCGTTTCTGCTGGATAGGGAATTATCTCTGTCCTGCACAAACACACTGTATTCAGGACGAAAACTCTTGGGGCTACAGCAGCACGTACTTTCTCATGTTAGTAAAATAAAACTATGACACTGCACTTTCTTTTAATATTTACAATTCTCAGCCAGGTCTTATAAGCCTCATTACCAATCGTAAGGCATTAAATAAAGAGAAATTTGGAGCGGTTTTGAGAAAATTATTTTTCCAAATTTGCATGTATTTCAAGCCAAATTACGCAAAAACTACTCAGATTTTTGAAAAATTGTAATTGTCATTATTAAGAAAAGTTATCATCTTAAATATTTTAGTTTTAAGAAGACGCTAAAAATGTAATTTTTGAATTTAATTCTGTGAAAATTCAATGAAGTAAACAAAAGTTAGACATGTGGTATTTTTATAAATGTTCTATCCAAGATAAGAATAAGTCATAAAATTTGAAGCCAGTTTTAAGAAAAAATTTTAAAATGTTATTAAGGCTCTAGAAAAAGTAACTCTCAAAATCAAAATATTAATTTCAAACTGAAGGGGCCGTGACATCAATCAGTTCGACGAGGGAATATAAATTTTGTTGGAAATCCTACTCACGATTTACCCGCTAGCATTGTTCACAGACGGACGGACGAACAGACGAACGGATTGACGGACGAACGGACTGATTGGCGTTTTGCCATAAACCAATTTTTCGGTACGAAGGACCCACCAAACGTGGATTATGACGAATCGTGTTAGAGCAAGTAATACATGTAGGCACAAGATGTATCGATTTTTTCGGTATCAGGGTCCCACAATACGAGTTTTTCTGCCGAAAATTTGTAATTTTTTTGACGCAACATTAAAATACTTTCTATGTATTTCATAAGTATAATACGAGAAAGTAAAATAGAAGTTCGCAGATTATAGTTTGGGTGAGATCTGGTGTAAATGCAGTCCGCAGCAAATGTTGCGCTGCAATACACTTCACTATCTTGCCTAATTTGAAAACACTTTCAGGTCGATAAAACAAGGATTTTGTGACCCTCACAGCATAGGAGGTGTTTATGATCTTGTAATCTTAACAATAAAACATTTCTCAACGTTTTATTACACTTTTGTAGCGTATATTCCCTCATTTCATAGCAAGGAATATTGTAAATATCCAAAGATCGCGCTAGTATGGAGCAATCTTTGCTTAGAAATCTATGATGTACAAAAGTGTTATGTTGGCATTTGTGCTAACTGAAATGTACCTGTAAACCATCTCTGAGCTTAGCATAGAAAAGGGAGAGATTTGGGTTAAGATGAAGGATTTCAAAGACGGAAAAATAGCTACTTCCAACTATCATAGTTGTTCATCATAACCAGCATATGAAGTGCATAACCAGCATGTTTTCTACTTAGTCAACACAACCATAACTTCAGTCTGATTTACCAGAAAAGATTCCTGGTAAACCACATCATTTGAAATGACATTTAATAAATACAAAAAACATAATTAAATATACCGCGGCTATATTTCGTTAATAATACGCGTGTATTGCAAATTAATAGAATGGTAAACGCATATACGAACTATAAGTATAAGCTCATTAATTTGAGCCTAACGACAGTTTTTATATAAGATGTTAAGTTAATTAGGTTAGCGCCACAAAAGTAGTGTCTTTTATTTCTGAAGTAAATAATAAAGATCGGATTACAATACATTCGCATTTCACAACCCAAGGGGAGATTCAAAACTGTCAGTGTATTACCTAATTTATTAGACACAGTAATTGTGTTTGCGATGTTTTCGCAGTGGTTTACGTGGTAGCAACATTTGACACTAATTGTAATGATAGAACTCATTGTGCTGATGTTGGCAATATTGACCGCGATTGTGACCAAAAGCCTAATGATTATATCAACAATTCACCCCGGGCGAGGGAGGCCGACACCACAGTGACATTCTGCTGTGGGTGAAATCCCCCTCATTCGAAAACTGGGATCTCATGACGTCGTCAGTCACATTTTACTGCACCTCTGCTTTGCAAAACTGTACGACTGAATCGCGTGCGTGATCCGTACGTTCCTTTCAACACATTATCACTGAATACAATCGAGTGACGAAGCGTGACAGGTGTTTAAAACGCTTACATTATGCTGCCCCATTATCATAGAAATTACTAAATATTGCATTACAAAAGGGGATAAGGAAATAAACCGTTTTTAACATTGCTGTGTACAACGACAGATGCAAATGTTCTGCACAATATTATTTGAAAAAATCAATGAACTAAATGAACGAAGGAACGTTACGAGCAATATTAAAACACACTTTTATCTAGTTTTATTGGTCTAAAGTTAAACGGTACGAAATTGAAATTAGTTTCGTAGTAAGTAAATGGTATTGGACCACAAGTGTTTTAATAACCCATGGCATTTCATTTACTACAGCGAAGTAGATGGAATGCAGTACATGAATTATTCGGCATTTTAGGGTCAGATTAATCAGAATTTTGCCAGCTAGCGGTGTTCCCAAGCCTGGGCCATGTTTTTATTTATTATCCATGCCTGGGGGTGAGGGAGACATGTAGCGAGAACAGACAGAGGACACAAAAAGATAAGAGATAGACAGCTACCACGCTCTCTATGAGTCACTCGAGGGGCTAAATGAAATACATATTAACAAAAATTAGTGTTCATTAGAATTTACAAAGCAGGTAAACCGTGGTATAATATTTTGTGGTAACATCTTATTAAAATACTCGATTCGTTAGCCATAAATCTTCAATCTTGTATTGCAAGAAGACACCTTACGATATTTGTTTCGTAAATAACTATTATGGCAAGCCCCTCGGTTGGCTTATGTACAACGCGCTATCTTTCTGTAAAGCATTCAATTTGCAAAAATGAAGCGGTAGCTTTCTAATACAAATCTTAGCTTCTATAGCTGTGTGACGAAACAAAAAGCTTAGACAGGCCAAGTAATTTTGGCTCGATGTTTGAAAACGTTATATTCGCCACTGGCCTTTCTTATCTCCAGGCGTCGATAATAAATAAAAACAAAGTCCAGGCGTGGTAAAACCGCTATCTGGCACAAAATGGATTAATACGACACTAAAACGCCTACCTTATACTGTTAATCCACCCGCTTCCATAATTGATTTCTTCTTTTGGTGAATATACAACACTTTATAGTCCAATATTCTCGTACTCTTAGAAGTCTCACACCAGGGGGTTTGCGAAATAATGAGAAATACGAGATAATCCCATCTCCAGGCGATAAGCATTTAAAATATTGCGAAATTAAGTTTGAGATTGTCACGTAATTACTCTGATCCAGCAATTTGGACCATTTTACGTTACCTGTGGACAAGAAGTACACTTACCGCATTTCCCATAAATGTCGACTACAAAGCAAGAAACTAACGACGAGGGAAATCAAACAAATCAGCGCTTCCGAAAATCACCCGGCGTCGCTCTCCATTTTGCATGCAGCGCCACGTTGGTCCCGTCACCTCTCACCCGCGCTCTCAGACTGTTCCATCTGCAGTTAATAACGCTCTTTTGTCAGAGTAAAAGCATTAAATAATGCAACCCCGTTTGATCTGGAAATCGTTTATTTGCAGCTTTTAAATTTTTATAATCCCGACAGCTGTGTGGGGAATCCCCCTGCCGGCAGGGCGCGCACGCACCGGCGGCGGAGGCGGTGAGCTCTGCCGGCACGGGCGGGGGGAGGGGGCGAGAGGGGAGTGGAATGTCAACAAGCAACGGATTGACGTCGCGAAGAGAGACGGTCACACTGATGGGGGAAAGGAACCGGTGAAATGTTCAGTGTTGTTTTTCAAAGTTATGAAGGTCTATGCCTTGCTGTAGCTAAGCCAAGAGAGATTTGTACAGCATGAAGCCTTACATCTATGACTTCGATGGTATCGTGCTGTTTTACTCAAGTTTGCGGGTTCAAACCTGATCGAAGCGGCAGATTTTTAAGCGCGAAAAAAATCTTCATAAGCCTTCCTTCGGAGGGAAAGTGACGCTGCCAGTCCCATGTTGTAGATTTACAGTCTGTGAAAGATCCTCAAGCCTAAAAGTACCCTCTGATCGGAATTAAAATCGCCTGTTTCGTTGCCCAAGTGGCCACTTATTTTAGATGGTGAAAGGAGCATAGCACAATGTGCGTGATCAGATGGAAGAGCGAGCCTGATGGACTGAGTCTCGTCATGTAAAATCAGGGCTGAATATCGTATAACTTACGTACCCAAATTTGAGCCTCTGCGCATGCGCAAAAAAATTACGTTGAAATACGATTACAATGAGAAACGAGTCTCCCAGAATTCACCTGATGGGTATCCTGCACGATACACGTCACGTGATCAGGATGATTGAAATTTGTTTCCAATTGTGACACTGGGTGTGCTACTAACCCTATATTCCCATGACGCAACATCGTATTGGTAGACAGCTTTAGACATACAAATGCGAATCTAGGAAGTGTGCAATTATGGGAATTGAGCATGTGTAGCATTTTATAACTTCACTGTTCGTACCTACTTCAATTTCTGGTACTAAAAGACCAAACACTGAGCTCCTCAGTTGGGTTCGGTTGTTGGCCTCTCAATCCTCAGAGAGCGGGCTTGATTCCGGAAAAGGTCCATGGATTTTCGACGGGCAGAAAAAATATCAGTTGTTCTAGGGTACTTGCAACAAATAACCATGGGTAAATACTTAGCAAACTTAGTTGCACCAACAATAGCCGTCCTAATCTAATGAGTCTCGTTTAGTCAGCGAACGCAAGTAATGGGTGAATATCACTGAGACCGTTGATGTGTCATATTCTTGCGGCAAATGAGACTCAAAATTTACTGGAAACTCTGAGTCCCTAATGGATACCACCTAGAAAATTTTCAGCAATTACACCAAGTTTAGGAGTGGTGCAATGGATAAATTAGTAAGTTTCTGGCATTGCAAACAAACAGAATGAAAATGTAGTGCAAATCTCTGTAGCACTTTAAAGGTTACAAATCGCAAGTTTAACATGTCAATAGGTATTGCAAAATATTACTTTTCGATTTATTCCAAAATAAAAGTGTGCACACTTTTTCTAGTCACTAGTCACTAGTCACAGTTTTTGTTATTATTACTTACAAAAGGTTTGCTGCATGTATCATACACGTACGTTACATACTTAGGCAATATACTGTGGATAAAGCCCCTACTAAGGGAAGATTGATCGCGGGCTGTCATATTTGAGTGCAGCTGCGGATGATCAAGCGAGTCCACATATGTTTCTTGTACATCCGGAAGTTACAAGGTTCTATTTTCAATTTTGGTCACGGCCTAAGAAAGTAGCTTGATCGAGCTTTGCACTGGTTGCATACAAATTCTTGACTTCACCGGTTCCGTTGGTTCTTCTCGTTGTTTTCTACCAATTCCAAGAGAATGCTGGAGATTACTTTGTGCATGTTATCTGTATATAAGGTCCACTAGTACAGCCAGTATATTGCAGGCCACTAGTATATTGCAGGCTGATTCAGTGACATATTTAATAAACCTTAATTGTTTTCAAATTAGAGTTCAATTCAGTCATTAGAATTTGTTTTCATTGTTTAAATATAGTTTTCGTACCACAAATACCAGTTTTTTATCTTCTTATGCGGAATTCGTATGTAAAAATTGATTGAATTATAATATTAATATTGAATAAATAGTACTTTCTCTCCCCACCTTGGTTACTTCAAACATGATTCACACAACTGTACCGTGAACAGAAACCAACCCCAAAATCTTCCGACTCTTTCGCTCATGGTTGGATACAATATCGCCTCTTCAGCATATGCATTTCATGTATCATTAAACCCGTTTAAATTGCGCAAAAAAAGCCAACAAAAGTTGACCTCGCCCTTTTCCCTCTCGAGTGACAGCGGCCGAAGGTGAGAGGAGCCGCCCTGCCGCTCAGCCGGGCGCTGCCGGGGCGTCGGGGAAGGGGTGCCAAAAAAGCGTGTCAGTGTCGCCACTTGGGGTGACTGGGCCGCCGCGCCGCCGGGCGGGACCGGGCCCGCCTCCGGGCCGCCAGCTCTGGCGGCGGCAGAAATCCGATACAAATTCACTCAGTCACATGTCATTTCGGGCGGCGCGGTGCGGTGCGGTACTGCGCGCGCCGGCAGCGGGCGCTGGGTCCGGCCGGGATTAACGTGTCACGGCGGGCAGGCGTGAAGGGGTGTGGGAAGCTTGGGTCGGGAGGGTGAGCGAAAAGGGCAGTGGTCGAAAAGAGCGCTGGCGAGGGGGGAGTGGAGAAAGAACGAGAATGACGGGCTGGAGGGATGGAGGATAAGGATATGGAAGGAAGTGGAGAGCACACGGAGCGAAGGAAAAGTGGGAGACGTGCGTTTCAGGGATGAGAGGTCGAAATGGCGTGTGAGAGGGTGGAGAGGAAGTGGCCAAAGGGTAGGTCGTATTGCTAAATGAAGAGCGGGCGAGGGGGCGGCGAAGGAGAGGGCGACGGGTGAGAGGGCGGGCGTGGGCGAGAGGGTATGGGCGAGAGGATGGCGGGGCGAGAGGGCGGCGGGAGAGAGGGCGGCGAGAGGGCGGTGGGAGAGGGCGGACGGGCGAGAGGCGGCGGGGAGAGGGCGGGCGGAGAGGGCGGGCGAGAGGGCGGGCGTGAGAGGGCGGCGAGAGAGGGCGGGCGAGAGGGCGGGCGAGAGGGCGGGCGAGAGTGGCGGGCGAGAGGCGGGCGAGAGGGCGGGCGAGAGGCGGCGAGAGGGCGGGCGAGAGGGCGGGCGAGAGGACGGGCGAGAGGGCGGGCGAGAGGGCGGCGAGAGGGCGGGCGAGAGGCGAGCGAGAGGGTGGCGAGAGGGCGGGGCGAGAGGGCGGGCGAGAGAGGTGAGAGGGCGGGCGATATGGCGGGCTCGAGGACCGGCGTGATGGCAGCTGAAGAGACTGCGAATGTACGACTGAGAGGCCGGCTGAGCGAACGAGAGAGTAGGAGATATGTCGGAAGCGAAGGTGATAAAGATGGCAAGAATAATCGGTGAAAGGGGGCGACGAGGAAGAAGGGAGTAGATGGAAAGTGGGTGAGCGAGAGGACCTGCAAGATTGCAGGAGAGAGGTCGGAAAAGAAGGCCATAAAGATTGTAAAGAGGGCTGGCAAGATTTGCGAGGGTGGAAGTGAAAGGACGATTGCTCGTGGATGAGAGGGCAGGTTAGAGGAGAGGTGAGGGATGGTGATGAGCACAGGGTGAAGAGTTTTTCTTTCTTATTCTCTATATCATTTATGACATGTTCTATATTTATTGTAAACTCGTGAGAAGTTGATTTACTGAGTGTATTTTCAGCTGTAATATATCTATTTTTTTAAAATAATTGTAATTTATAAGTAAAGTCTTTGTGTGTGTCTACAATATCTTTTGTTTGAAAAGCCTGAGGTTCACAAGGTAGAATTGTAATTTAAGAAAAATAATTTCAGTTGTTGTCGATATTCCTAAAAATAATTTTAAGAACTGATTTGCATATGTGTACTGGCAAAGCACCACAAATGAGTCAGCAGAAAATTCATTTTGCGATATATACTAATATGTTATACTAGACTTACAATGTATATTGCAAGTTTGTGGTACATTACACAATGCATGTGAGTGTATGCACACACTATTTACAAGAACAGACACTTACTTTTTTTTTCTTAAAAATTGAATCAGTTTCTTGAAGCCATTGTTGGCTGGAGAAACCTGCAGAAGGACGTGCATGAGTCTCTTTCCTTCCACATTACACTTCATAAAGTATTTATCTCTTTTATGTTTTAGAGGACATCTTAATGTCTGCAAACTGCAGAATTGCGGACAGAACAGCCGCGAACTTTCTCCAAAACATCACCGCTCACGGCTGTCTCCAAACACATTCGCCCCAAACCTATTGCGCCATTTCAAAATCATATATTTCAAGAAGCGAGCGAGCGGGTAGGTTAGGAATATTTACTACCACAGATGGGCGCGTTCAAAAAGAAACTTGCTCGAGATACGCGGTCGTGAGAACTCTTGCCAGGCGGGCGCTGCATTGGAGTATGTTTCGGGAGAAAAGTGGCCAATAATTGTATTCGATGCGATATATTTGGAATTTTGCACAGACGTAGTATTTCACCCGTTTATTTTAAATCCGAGAATCAGATCAGATCAAATCTGAAAAGTTTTCAGTGTATGTATTTCATAAAATGATAACTGAAAAGTGTGTTGTTATCACACTAGTGAATTCCGTCAGGGGAATGAAAAACTGAATTTAGAGAATCCTAGCTGGATATTCCTCAGTATTGTTTATTGTATTAATAATTGTCAGTTAAATAATGTGGAAAGTATTCATAAGTAATAATTTTGTATGGAGAATATTTATGTAAATCATTCCAAAGCTTCAAAGGTCAACCAAGCCGAATAAGGATTAATGTTTTTGTTAATATTATTTTAATATTCATTTAAAAAATATAATTTATTTGTATTCCATTCCACGATAACTAAAACAAAAATTGTTATATTTTATAGAGAAGGGATAAAAATAATATTTAGTAAAAAAACTTATTTTGCATTCCTTTTTTTATAATAGTACAAAATTTGATAATATTTTAAATTCCCTTTTACTGTAAGCATCATTTACCTGCATTTTTTTAAATCCATGCGTCAGTATTACTTCCTTAATTTTTATTTGTCAGTTAATTTACAGAAAAGCCCCAAAAATAAAATTAGAAACTCACGAATTGTGAGTATACTCAAATCTTTAATCAAAAAGTATAAAAATTAATCAACTTTACAATTATTGGCCACTTTTCTGGCAACCTAGACTACATTGAGGCATTCCGTGCTGAAAGTAGAATGTGGGTACTCCGCCAATTTATTCACTACCTAAAAGTTTATATTAATATTCCTGTATATTATCCGTGAGATATTTTTCCATTCCCCTCAAAGACGCATTTGTATCTGAAATGAGGCAGCGCCGCTGTGCGCCATTTGCATACAAATCCGTGCGTTGAACGAGTGTACGTCCTCTGCCATCTGAGTTGGGTGCGCCTGGTGATAGAAGCGAACATGCCGGTGATGAACGCGAGCTGCAAAGAAGTATGTGGTGACAGTCATCCAAGTGCAAGTGTTCGTGATCCCTTCATACATCAGCTATTTCTCGTTACCTTCAAATACTTCACCTGCACTACCTACATCTTGCGAAGTTTATATCGTCATCCGCTTAAAATCGTGGAGATTATTTTCGATTTAATATCTTCCTGTGTTCAAATGGAATATAAGGTTATTAGAACACTGATATCTGGAATTGCACGTCTCTCGGAAGAATGATTTATGTTTCTCGCAACAAAAGATTCTAACTAAGAGTGTGAATTGAAATTTTATATGTAGTTGAGAATTAATGTTGCGAATGGGATGAAAGAAATAATTGTGAAAACTAAAGAGTGCAAACATTCAGAATTAAATGATGTTTGATAAGTTCTTACGAGCAAAAATGCTTCCGGCATTTTGTAGTTTGAGCGTAAAACACCTAAGCACACTAAACTCATTTTGAAATAGCAAAGTTAGACTGCATTTTC
Organism: Teleogryllus occipitalis; assembly: GCA_011170035.1. Taxonomy (NCBI): domain Eukaryota; kingdom Metazoa; phylum Arthropoda; class Insecta; order Orthoptera; family Gryllidae; genus Teleogryllus; species Teleogryllus occipitalis. The sequence goes on from BLKR01007807.1 coordinate 12,056, forward strand.
TCCATCCAACTGCTTACCTCCATTCAGCGGTCACCTATACTACAGCTATTTCTCTTCAAAGCCAAGCCACTAATGGCTTAAATCAGGTTTCACCGTAATTTCAATATAAAATTCGAGAAAAAGGTTCACTTCCTATGTATTTTCTTCGTAATTTCCACCGATCAATCCCTATATATTGCAGAAACAGTTCTTTGTATTGAAATAAACTTAATGATTTACTCAAACAAACTCGGTCGAGGAATCTGAAAAGCAAATATCTATCTATCTCGCTACTTTATTGCTAGAATTGGCTCAATGAAAAATCATATATTCGTTTCACGAAAACATGGAAATTTATTAAATAATTTATAACAATTTTTGGTATTGTTTAACTTTACCCAATATCAAATTAAATGTTTGTCATGACCGTTCCAACATTATGTCTTTGCGCGCTTTTTTGGCCATCTTTATCCATCTCCGACGCCGCTGTCCTCAGGTCCAGACACCATATTCTCTCTTCTTTTCTCGGAAGCTCACTTCAATTACCGTTCATCAGATCAACAAACTATTTGCTGCTAACATTCCAGTCCAATCACTGACAACTTCGCCCAAGCCCTCAATGTCCCTCCAACTCGTTCACATGAAATATTTTAAGCTTCACTGTCACACTTAGAGTTCCAATTTTGATGTTCTCTGAACATCCATTCCCTAGTAGATGCTTACAAGTTCCCAAAGAAAAAAACTCCTAACATTAATTGGAGCACGATCCGTTCATGAGCACGGCATGAGTCAGAATGAATGTCTCTCGTATTCTTTCAGCCCTGCAAAGCTCGGTTCATAATTTCGATTGTTTATTTGCAGATAACATTTGATGTACTTTCGTACCTAGCCAATCTCGAAATTTCTTGCAAAACGAACTAGCCGTCTTCACGACTGTCACTGCTTTTTCAGCCAATCCCAGAATTCTATATAGAATTAACTAGCCGTCTCCGCGATTGTCACTGCATGAATGTTGACCTTGACGACGGCTCGCTTACCGTTGCTATGCTAGCATATTCACATAATTTATCCCCTTTAATTGACGCCATTTATAATAAATATTGTCCTATATTCAGTGACATATTGGTATGTCACAGTATCTGGACTGGTGAAGGTGGCGACCCAGATGGCGTGTTCTGGCTCAGCGCTTGACTGTGTAGCATCGTGGATGTAAGCAGACAAACATTAAAAAGTACATACAAGTTTTATTTACAAAAACATACAAAAAATAAAATTAACTGCTCCGTAGACCCTTTCCGATATTTCCAGACCTCCAGCCTCAAACGTACAGTATAGTGGATAGACCACGTACTGGTGAGGCCCGCCTAGAGTGTACACTGCTACCGCGCCTGTCCTGTGACATTCGTCGCCCGTGAAACGCACAAATACGTTCCCCTCTAGGCGTGAATTTGTCGCAAAGCGCGAGGTTTATTAGAAAAGAATAAATAATGAAGAACTAAATTGTAATAATAATATTATAACCTATTGTAATTTGAATATTGAACGAATTAAGGTTTTAACGAAATATTATGAGTTTTTATACTTTATTCACCTTATCAGAATAATTTCGTTGCTTTAATGTGACAGATTATTTAAAATAATGCTAACTCTTGTTTCTCTACTGAGCACGCGACTGAAAATTTTCTGAAATTGTGCAAATGTTCAACAAATAACAACCGGGAGCGGGAGCTCAGTGCATTAACTGATATCACTGCAGCGCCTCTGACTGGGAGGTCCTGGGTTCGAGTCCTGACCGCGGCAGGATTTTCGAAGCTAGGTCGAATTCAGTCGCTGTCTGGAGGTGAATTCTAGCGGGCGGCTGCTCTGATCGGTAGTTTTCCGTGGTTTCTCCGATCAACACCAGGCGAATGCCGGAGCAGTACCCTACCAAACGGGCCACGGACCGTGCGCGATCTTTCCTTCCTCTTTCTTGCCTTATCTTCTCCCCTACACACACATACACACACATTAACATACACTACACTAACACATATTCTGGGAGACCGGTCGGGAGCTTAAAGCTTGTCCCGGCTGGGGTGGTGCCCTGCTGGTGGGAGAGCCCTGGTTAGGGGGAAACCCCACTAGCCGACGGTAGGTCGGCGCCGGATCTCGCCATCCAGCAGGGGAAGATCACCGCTATCTCGCACGAAAAAGCATGCACTACACTTTCGGGACTAAAGAACAAAGCAGTTCACGCGCCTGGAAATACGAAAAAATCAATAAATCAATAAACAACAGTTTTCGAGGTAAGTGTGTACTGTAACGTCGTGATGAATCAAGACGACAGGATCATATAATATATCTACATTTAATTTTATAAGGTACACGAGTTGTCTATTTTTGGCATCAGTTTAATACACAATTAAGCTTCAATATATTAGAGACAACAAATTTTTAATGAACTGCATTACAACTATGTGTATATTTATTGTATATTTATTTATTTACTTGTTTACTTCACTTGTTTACTTCTTCACTTGTTTACTTCTTCACTTCTTCACTTCCTTTCTTGTTTACTTGTTTACTTACTTGTTTACTTACTTGGTTATTTATTTATCTATTTATTTATTTATTTTACATCAAAACCAGTTAAAACTGCGTATGACGTGCTACGGGGAGAAGTGAATTCTGTGCACATTTTCAAAATTTTGTGACCCCTACACTAAGTTATATACTACATAAATTTTGAATTAAAAAAGGACATTAAGAGGTTGAAAATTATTCTTAAATAAAAATATAAAAACAGTTATTTTTATTTGTAGGAAGTACTCAGGGTATATTAATTTAAATCTGGCGAAAAATTTGTTGTTTTTTTCACACTTCAATTACAATTTTCAACATAAAAATGTTTATCTCCGGGGGCAGATTTGAAGATCTAATTCCGCTACCCGCTTTAAAAAATGCTAAATAACCAGAATTTCGTCACAATAACATTTATTGATCGTTCATAAACACTGCGCTAGCAATGTGAAGTAGTGATGGTGAAGATAATGGGGGTAGTGAGAACTGGGAAGAGTATAAATAGAAAGGGTGGTGGCGCCAGATAGTGAAAAATAAAGCTAGTGGTGATGAAGGTGAAAGACGAAAATGACTGGAGGTGATGATGGTAGTTACGAGTAGTGAGAATGGATATTATAGTGGCAAATATCAGGAACAATAACAGGAATATAATACTAGCATAATAGTGACAGCAGTCTGTGTTGGTGGTTGAGGTAACCCAGACGAGAAGTAACACAATGCAGACAGGAGGGGGGAGAATGCGGCAGAAATTGGATCAGATTCCACAGCGAGGAGGGGGAGAGGGGCAGAGCTGTCTAGATGATGAGGGCCGCGCTACAGCGCAGACTCACGACATCCTTATCACTGTGAATAAAGCGTCTCGCGTTTCTCTTTCAGTTTCCCCTCTCTTTGCTGCTCTCTCGGGAACCAACGGTTAAGGTACCTACCTTCATTGCCTCTGAAGAGTCAGCAGGTGTGTCGTTGCTTCAGTGTTGAAACAATTCAGTCGGCTTTCATTTCTCGACTGATGTGAACACTGAGTTTGAGAGAGCACCAATATTGATGTCTCATAATTTCTTTCATAATTTTGTTAAACTATTTTAAGTTAGTAACATAATATTATAAAGGACTTTGCTCACTAAGTAAACAATTGTTTTTATCGTTTAGGGTCAATATATCACGAAAATCCTAAAGGATCTTTTGTCTTTTAGAATACATATTTATGAGTAGAATCTAGGAGAATTTAAAATATGGAACTTACCGTCAAAAAACTGCCAGAATTATTATTTTTCTCCATTGATGAATAAATCCAAGTAAATATGTATTATTGATACATTTCTAGACCTTCTTCAAATGTTTACAGTATGGTTCCAAATAAAGGATGCAAATTGCCAGGGTTGTATGATGCCAAAGATGATTATATTTTGCCAATGTGCAAGTGGTGGAAACCTCATATAATGAAGTAACACGTGCCATTTTTTACACTCTGACCTGATTAGCGAGCAAAGCGTCTTTTACACGAGACTGGCAGGTGCACGAACTATCAGGCACGACTGGCAATGACAAACTGAATTTGTCATAATTGTTAAACTTTTTACTACACCAAATTCCATAAGTCACGGCCATGAGCTTTGATGAGTGCGTGGTAACGGTGAAGTACGTTTTGTCCCCGATCTCAACAATAAAAATAAAAGAAACTTAATATTTTCATCGCCCCCTACAGTGCCTGCCAGGTACCAGTGCAGAATGAGTTGCCTCCCAATCAGGGTTGCGCTGTCCGATACCCATGTTCATTGGCAAGAGTTATTACCTTTGACACACCCACCCACATGACTTTGAATATTTATTTTTTCCTTGATGAAAATACTTTTACTTCAGTAACAATTTGTAGACAATTCAGAGAAATGCTTGTGTATGTACTTCGATGTTTATCCTTGTAACTTAATGCTCCTCGATAATACTGTCGAGGAAGACATGAAACATGACATGGGCGACCGAGGATGGTATGGTGAGAGGGATCGTATGGGGAAGTAGAGGAGTGCGAGTCTAGTGGGAGAGTGACAGTGGGCACAGTGACGATTGGGGAACCAACTTTCAGCAAGTGAAGACAGCACGCCATATTGGTTGGTCCAACACTGTCAAACCAATACCTTCTGCTACTACAGGCCTAAAAATAGGTTATTACTTCTCTTTGGTGTGGTGGAAAAGCTGGAAAATTTGATGGAACTACGAATTCCCGCGAACGTACACACGATAGAGAAGTTCTATCAAAATCGTGTTCTTGGAATGGATCTTGGATCTTGGAAATGAGCCGAACATAACCTGCTGTAATTGCTAGGCTGCCAATTGTCTCTTCGTACAGCTCTAATCCGCAATGCTCTCCGCTTTAGATCTTTAGGAAATCTTCAAGAAAAATTCACGAAAATTAACGAATAATTTACAAACTTACAAAATCTTCCAAATTACACGGAATACATACTTACTCGTGGAAAGTAATTCCCGGTTTTCCCGTACGGTTTGTTCAGCCGTTAGCCATACAAGTAATCATACCGAATTGTTACAAAAAGCTACGTAATCTGAACAATACTTTTAAATATTAAAATATTAATATTTCTATATATATATATATATACATATATATATATATATATATATATATATATATATATATATATATATATATATATATATATATATATATGCCAAACAACCCAACTGAACACGAGCACAGCTACAAACCACAGAACACTCACACGCAGTTTGTCTTTGCTAAAAGCTTTCTGGACTCATCAATATGGCGGAAGTGGCTTCAAGTTTGTGACGTCATGCCATCTCCCTATATTCATAGCTCCATGGTCGGGTGGAGGAATGGGATTGATTGTTAGTGATCCCAGGCGCGTCAAGTACTATGGTCATTAGTCACATAAGTGTAGTGCCTGTTTTTGCTCGGGAGATGGCAGTGGTCTTCCCGAGCTGGATGGCCAGATCCGGCGCTGATCTACCGTCGGCTAGTGGGGTTTTCTCGAACCAGGTATCTCCCACTAGAGGGGCACCGCCCCAGCCTGGACAAGTTCTAAGTTCCCAACCGGTCTCCCGGCATGTGTGGTAATGTAGTGCATGTTAATGTAAGTGTGTGTGTGTAAGGGGTAAGGATAGGATAAGGAAGAGGAAGGAACGATCGCCCGCGGTCCATGGCCACTTTGTTTGGGTACTGCTTCGGCATCCGCCTGGCGTTGATCGGAGAAACCGCGAAAAACTACCAATCACAGCAGCCGGCCGCTAGAATTCTCCCCCAGACAGCGACAGAATTCGGCTTAGCTTGAAAGCCAGTGTCAAAAATTCTGCCACCGTCGGGACTCGAACTTAGGACTTTCCGGTCAGAGGCGCTGCAGTGATATCTGACAGTTGACAGTGACAGTGACAGTTGATACACTGAGCCACCGCCCCCGGTGGAGGAGTGGGTGGAAGCGGGGCGGCGCACAAGGTGAAGTCTAAAGGCTCCCACAGACTGACGCGAAGATCCGCAGTCTACGCGGATTGGCCGCAGCGGAAGTTTCGCGTCACGTGTTGTCTTATGAGCACGTTCAGATCTGCGCGGCAGGCGAGCGTCGCGGCAACGGATTGGCAGCGTTTAATCGGCGGCGAAATTTGTAACGCAGTCAGACGCGTTTCTTCCGCTGCAGCTCGAGTTTCGTGGAAGTCCGCCCGTGTTCGGGAGTCTTCGCTCTCTCTGGGTCCGGTGACCTTGCCAACCGTCACCAAACGCTGACGCTCAGGTGTGAACGGCCCCGCGAATTCCGCGGCCGCGTCTAGCTCGGAAATTTCCGCGCCGCACCCACTGCGGATCTACCGCGCCGGTCTGTGGGAGCCTTAAGCCCCCTGTTTGCGGAGCGGGCGATTCTTCCTCCGCGCCCCATTGTGGCGCCCTCGAATGTTTGCGCGTCGCATCGCCGCTTCGCCCTCTGCCCGTCGCCAGCGAGGGGATGGACTCACAGGCTCCCCGCCGCACAGTGTCAGAACCAATACTCTCTTAGGTCGTGCCCTGCGTGAGCTACATCTTGCGACAGCGACACGCGGCAGTTCAAGCGAAACATTTCAAACATTCAATACCTTATCCACAGAATAGGTACTACACAGAAAGGAAATCTACCCTCAATCTGTGCGCCGATATCAGGCGCATGGTCGCCATATTGAAAGAGGGTAAGCAGCTGAACGATCCGGCATTTTTTGTGGTGAACGGTGGTGAAGGTGCCTTTTATTTCCGTTTTACTCGTATTTCGCGTGTGTATTACTAGTAAGAAACATGCGTAACCCGAGGAGACATTTGCTTTGTATAGGCAAATGTTAATACCGCACATATACAAATATTAGTAAAAAATAGAGACGAAAGGTAAAGAATTATAACTACATAACTAGGAGTGCTGCAGAATGACTTTCTCTTAGTTTTTTTATTTACTCTGGGCTACTTTATTAGACTTACCACACCTTCTATCCAGCTGCCATCTATCTCCGCCCAAAGAACATTTTTTTGAAATTTTCTCAATTCTTCAGTTTTTTAACAGCAAAACCGAAATATTTCTTTAATAATATTAAAGAAAAGTAAAATCTGGTCCCAAATCACAATTTTCATTTTAAAAAATGGAGCCCTTTTAAAGAAAATATCGTTTAAGCGTTACACAAAATTTGAAATATAAGCTCCTTTTCACAGAAAAGTTTTGAGTTTTCTGAAAACTTTATTTGAAGTCATTTAAAACAGTTTAACCCAAAAATGTAATAGTGTTTACAAATTGCTGGAAATATGCATATTAACGGCGTGAGAGATTTGTTTAATTTTTGAAAAAACAAAATGATACATCAAAATGAATTTTATGTCATAATAAACAGTGTAGCACTACCCATTGGAAAAGTTAGAAGAAAAAATTTGGAGACTTTTTTGAGAAAATGGCATTAGAGCTGACTCTTGGGCTTCCTCTGCACAGTTTCAAGGTGTCGGTCCGCGCTGCGCGGTGGTTCATTGAAGATCAAAGGAGCTGCCTTCTACATTCCTTTCTGTGTTGTATCTATTCTGTGTCTTATCTGCCCATCCTGCGTCGGCGATATCCGCGGCAAAGCGACGAATGGGCAACAAGCGGCGGAGACCGAGATTCAAACGTGTTTGAATCTTGTCGCTACTTGTCACCGCTTCTCGCTGTGTGGGGCATATAGTTTCGCTGTTTTGGTCTTCAATTTCCCCATTTAAAATATGCCGAATAGCGATATAACGGAATGTGTAATTGAAGAAGTGAAAAATATAATGGAATTGTGGGACAAGAGATTGAATAATTACCGTAATAGATTTGTGAGCAGCGAATTGTGGAAGGAAGTGGCGAATGCATTGACAAAACCCAATAAGTTTGTTTTTATTTATTAAATTATGTTAATTTATATTTATTGAATTTGTCAGATGCTAATTATATTGCATAGTACATACATCACAATGTATTACGTAGACCCTATAGATGTAAATGAGGTTAGGTTTCTTTTGTAACCAAACCGGCAGGGCTACTGAAAGAATTGCAGAGAGTCTGTCTTATTTCACGGCCTTCTGTTGAGGATGAATTAAACCTATTACGAACTGACGGAGTAAATAGCTTTGAAGAATTTGTTGATCATAAAAGTCTTTAATGTTTCCTTTGAAACATTTCGGATGTTGTTGCAGCCTCCTGTCGCCCACGTAGAACACCTCGTGCTCTGTCGCGCGGCATCGCAACTTACAGTTTGAAGCTGACGAAAGCTATGGCTTGTCGCTGCCGCCGGTTGTAGCTCACGCAGCACATGGCCTAAGAGTGGATTTTCAACGCGTAGGAAGAAAAGTAACAAATATATTTTGCTTTACACCTGCCGTACACCGTGAGTCGTAATGTATGGTTAACATAATTCTGTCTAATCGAAGTTTACTTCATGATTATTCCACTTCCATGACAATTCAGCTCAATGCACGTCTTTATTTTTAATTTAAGGTCGCATCAACATGTAGGACATTAGCGACCACTATTGGAGTTAACGTAATGGTAACTGTGAAGATGAAATTATGCGGTGATGATAAAGGGTGAAAGGACGAGCACAAATACAACCAGGTCCGAGGCGGGACTAGTTGCAAGAGAGATGAGAGTTTGTCTCTATTTTAATCCACTATTTTAATGAAATATGCAAAATATGCGCCTATAATCACACGAATGTGTTCCAAGAAGAAAAGTCGGCGAAATGTGCACAAATGTTTACTAACATAAACTGCTACAAAGCATCCAATTCTAATCAAATGTTGAAACATTTTACGAAGCTAGGCCCTGAACAATGGAGAAAAATGTGCAAAATCATAGAATTCCGCTCCCTAGTTATGACATTTTCGGAAATATGTAAGAATGAGGTAGATTTACGTGTTCTTCTAGAATTATTCAGCGTGGAATACACCAAAACCTTTTAGTTACCGGTGTTGTTGTTTTTATTATTATTATTATTATTATTATTATTATTATTATTATTATTATTATTTTATTATTATTATTATTATTATTATTATTATTATTATTTTCGTCAGTTTTGAAACAGCTTTCTGTTTCCTGTAACTAAATAATTAATATTAAATTAAACAAAAATTAAAAATTAATTGAAATAAATTTGTGGAAATTATTCGTACATTCATAACAGGTTTTCTTAAATTAATAGTTTAATAATTCAAACTTTATTTTAGTTTTGTCATCAAATATTCAAAATAAAAATTAAGTAACATTCTATTAATCTATTAACTGATAATTAATTTACAATAATTGAACATGGAAATGAATTCGTTGTATATCAATGATTATTTCTTAACAATCGTCCATTCCTAATAAGCACAGTTTTGTTGCACGAGCGGGAGATGCGACCTTCGGAGGACTACCCGATTCTTCACTGTCCACGACACTCGAAAGAATACCGACACTCGGAGATATTATTTATAAGAGCAACTTCGTTTGTTTCGGCTGTTAAAATTTTGCTTATGAATCTTAACTATCACTGAAAAACTAATCTGGCGAGTTTGAACATGTGACGATAAACCGACAATTTCACGTGGTTTATAAAATGTAATAACTTTATATAACTTTATATTCTCAAATTTAAATGTAATCTATACTCTCTGGTGTTTGAAAACGTTCTATTCTAGCTGGGCGCTAGCTACGGGCCCAAATATTAATTGCTTTGCATGATGCTTTTGTCATATCACAAAGTGAATATTTGCTTTCCAGGAATTCTCTGGCTCCTCCACACTGGAAATGAAATATACTGTAGGATGCCTACCACCTCTTGTACACGAAACAGTTGCACTCTTGTAAAATACCGCAGTTGCTTGAAGATTGGTTTGTGCAACGTAATCATAAACGGGAAATCCCATTTCCAGTGGCTTTTTAAAATCACAGAGCTCGGCTTCGATGGGATGTAGCTGGCTGGTTGTCAAAGCAAGAGCACTATCAAAACATGTCAAGTGAGACGGACAGCCCACTACTCAGCTTGTGTGTGCATATCGAAGGCAAGAGACGGAGTATGGCACCTTTAGATCGGGAGATACTAACATGTGAACACCGATGCGCGCTAGGGAAGCGATAACGCTGTCGTAACAGTGCACAACCTGCGAACGTTGATTATCCAACTTCAAGGGAAGCGGAATTTCATCGTGCCGTGAACTTGCAGTTTACCCAGTAAACATACGCAGCGTGACTTGTTTGACGGTCTACACACGTCCGCAGGAATTTCTATGGCGGAAGCGCACACAACTCACTAAAAGCTTTGCCGAGGCCAAAGAATTGAGTATCGAGCTTTCGTCATATCTCGAAGGACTTTAAATTGAACAGAACAAGTTTCGATGTTTTAAAAATGTAGAAGCAAACGCTGGCTTTGGTGCAAGTTGTAGAGAACAATTATATTTAAAATGGTTTAAGACAGTAAGGGCACCAAAATTAAAATAATGCACTCTTTTGGAACAAAAATAAACGAATTCTCATGCTAGATGGACCTGTACTAACATTCCACACTTCGTAAATCAATGTTTCTGAAGAGAAATCTGCGTTCTGGAACCATACGTCCAATGACAGCCAGTGGTGGGGAGGGGAGTACTATAAAGAATGTAACAGAACCCCAAAAATATTTTATTTTGCAGATTTCGGTACATGAAACGGTACCCAAGTCCTTTTATTTATACCTCTTCTTAAGAATCTAGAACGCTTCAGTTTTGCAAACACGCACGATGATAAAGTGTGTTACAACGTAACGTGAGATGTGTTTGCATGTGCGCCAGATTTCATCGTTTTGCATAACCTGTAAACTTGTAATTTTCTTCTTAAATTGTTTTATACTGGCCTAGAGGGTCATAACAATATTATTAATGACGAATTTCATGAGCTTCTTAACTTTTCATAAATTCCAGATTTTATATTATACGTAACATAACATTTACAATTTTATATATGCTATTTCATACTTCAACATTGATGATTCTATTACGAGTTGAATTTTTTGATTCCATTGAATAAACACCACTTTCAAATGAGACGTGAAGGAGTACAACAGATTTTCCACAGCTTATGAAAACAATTAATGTCCTATTAATGTACAGATCTCAAGATATTTTTCGAAGAATTTCGTGCAGCAATGGGAGTGTTTTCTATTGACGTTTATAGACGCTCGTAGATGTCCATGGCCAGACCAATGCGAATGCTTTTTGCTGTCCGTGTGACGTAACGTCTAAGCATTCATATGGAAGAAGTGTCTGTACCGAATGTAAGCTGTGTTTTAATCTCAAACGCCACGTGTCTTATTTCATACGTGCTTTTTTCTTGGGCTGAATGTAGACGTTTTGGTAGATAGTGTAAACTCCCTCAATGACACATTTTCTTTTCTATGTTGATTTCTTTTCGTTCGACATTTCTGCCTCTTGAGGGGTTTATTTTTTTTTTATTTCAACGTTTTGGATATGTCCATCCATGGGAAAATAGTAATTATTTTCTACTCGTAAGAGTGGTCTACGGTTGGAAGATAAATTCAGCATTAAAGATTTGATTTGGATTGTAGTGATGGAAGTTAAGGTCGCACTATAAAACGTTGAAATGGAAGTTACAATGGCCTACGTCTATTCTTGGCAAACCTTGATTTACGTAGTAGGTTCCACAAGTTTCTAGCCTCATTAACTTCTATTTTTCATACAAAGAAAAAAATTACGTAACATTTCAACTTAATCATCCTTCACTCCAAACCACTTTCCCCATCTTTGTGTATTAACATTTGTAGGCATCTGAAAATATACTCCGAATTTTTGTTCGCAAAATGGTCAAAAACTGCTTTTATCTCACTCTCGCCAGAAACTCTTCTTTCCCGAAGATTTTTATTCAGTTTTGGTAACTGCTAAACGTCGCAAATTGCCCAAATTGCCTAGTGCGAATAGTCCAAATCTTTAAAGCCTTAGTTCTTTACAACATTCTTTGCAATCTTAGGAGTAAGCACAGGTGCGTTGTCGTGAAGAAGGGAAACACCACGAAATTGCACGCACCGCACACAACTCAAGTACCTCTCTTCACAAAACAAAGCGAGATAGCGGCTGCAAATGCGTATCATTGCAACAATTAATGATAAGACTATTTACTGCTCAAAAGATTTTTCCATAGACGAACGTTATCTTGGTCAGGCCGGAAACTTATGGAACCACCTATGTAATACGGGGAAATGACGGCACAATGACCCAGATTAAAGTGGAACGGGTGAAGAGTAAAGATTTTCAGAGAAATGGAGAGTTATTTTTCTAATATGTTTGTTGAGTAGTAGAATATATAGCTGGAAAATTATTTGAGAGTTTCGAATAAACCACGGTGTCTCAAGGAACTTTCTCAGGAACTTATTTTCCAATGCATCAATCTTTTTGAGTTTATTTAGAGCTACAACACCCTAAACTGGACATACATAGGTTATTGAAGGTTGAATAATTTATTTGTACAGAAATATTCGGAATACAATTCCAGTGGTAGATCGAGAGTTGATTAAAGGAAACCACGGTGTAAGATATCTTACACCGTGAAGGAAACCTTTTGACGTTTTAATCAAAATTTTCCTAGCTACCGCTGGGATTTCCAAGTTAGTTTTTTGTCAAATAATACTCCTAGATACTTCACAGGTGACTAGATTCCAGGGATGTAATTTTCATTGATCGAGGAGATTTTTCAGTCGGCGTAATATGAATATATGTGATTTTTTTAGTATGGTTTATCTTGATTCTCCACTTATGTGTCCATTTAATAAAGTTCTTTATATCGTTTTAAATACGTTCCTTCGCTTTTTGATATCAATGTGACAGTTGAATTGTGGAAAGTCATCAGCTGGTGAGGCAACGTTGGAACCGCCTTGGATTGGTGTCAAAGTTGAAAATGTAAATAGTAAGAGAACTAAATCCTGTAACAATATTTCAGCATTAGTGTGAGGGTTTATGAGACTAGGTTGATTTTAACTATAAACAATCTGTTCGCAAGGAAACTTTCCGTAAAGTTTAAGTAGGTATTCGGGTACTCTTAGATTTTGCATTCTGAATAGAAGATCTTGATGGCATACCCTGACTTATATCTAGTAAGACCATCACTGTATGTTATCTTCGGAGTAAATCGTTGACTATGACTTCAGTAAGATGTTGTAATTGGTGGATGGTAGATAGGTTTGCTTGAAATCGAAATTGTTCCAACGGGATAGTTCTCATATTGTTGATGAATTCTGTAAGCCTTGAATGGATTTAACATTTTATTTTTTTATAAAATTTGAAGAAAACTGATACGTTTAAAGTTTTCAACGACTTTAGAGTTTTTCCTTGTTTGCACAGCTTCTTTTTTCAGCAGAAGGGAATAGTTGCATGGTAAAGAATTATTAAATATTGCCGTTAAAGTCGCTATAGACGATTTACTCAGCATTTTCAGGAAGACATTGTGAATATCGCCGATTCCTGGAGATTTTCTTAATTATAAGAGTTTAATCATTGACACAGTTTCAGAAGCCGACATGAATGTGATGCGAGGCCAGTGGAGATATTAGTACTGAAGTAATTTTCTGTTTCCATATTAAAATGTTTATGTAAAATGTCGGAAACGGGTGTTTTAATGTTTATTGGAAACGGAAGTTTTCACTTTTTCTTATGGGCGCCGTTTCACAGTAGACTAAAGGTGCCTTGAGGTAGGGTTGATTTTCGCAATGAATTTACTATAGTTCTGTAAGTGAAATTTACCAGGAAGGGTTTTTAGCTGATTAACTTTTAATCCATGTTAAAATGTAGATTTTTGATGTAGCTTTTTTCAGAAACTATTAAAGGTAGAGCTTTCAAATTCTCACAATATATACATTGAGTCTTTCTTATCACTTTAACATCCACATTTTAATTTTTAGAATAGGTTTTAAGTAAGATTTATAAATGTTATACTAATTTTTTTCCTTATATTTTTTAAAAATAATTTTCATTCCTGTCAAAATACTAGTGTTTGTCAAATGCTCATGACAAAATTAAGACTGAGCCATTGGTAATAAGGTGTGAAAGTTTGGTATACCTACCATTCATAGTTTTGGAGAAAATGTTCCTTGAATACGAAAATATGTAACTTACGGGAAATTACATCTAAAGTTTCATATTCCAAAAAAGGCCCATATAACCAGCTGTTAGCGCTTTGTTGTGCTCTTATTAGTTCAAATTAGCAATACAACAATGGATGAGCACTAAAAGTTGCAAAAATATGAGGGAGCTCCAACAATGACAGCATGCATGGATTCAACAACAATGCGCGAGCGCTATAGTTGCATTTTCATATGCCATGTGGAAGACCAGAGCCCACACGAATTCTGCTAATTTTTTATCTTGACAGTTGTTGAGTCACAATCCCAAATATTATTTTTATTAATATCTCATGATCGTTATTGCCAGGATGTGAACATTAAAAACTGTTTGGTATTCTAAAATTGGAAATGCTTTGTTTGGAGGTCTGTATGCTAATTCTGTATTTAACGTTGTGGAGTTTAGGGTTACTTTAATCCCAACCGATTCAAGGTTTATAGATAGCGGAGTAGAGTTCTATTCATGTTTGAGTTTCTTGGAAATAAAAATGGCAACGCCGCCGGAGGCAAAGACTTTCGTAATTCTATTGTTTCTATAGGAAATGTAGCGTAAGATATTAAATATTTCCGCGGGAATTAAGTGGGTTTTAGTAACACGAGGAATTTTGATGTAATACTGTTAGAAAAATCTGAACATGTTTTCCTGTAACTTAAGGACATTGGCATTCCAATTTAAGATCTTATTTTCCTCCTAAATAGCCGCCATTGTTAACATGGAATGTCTTTTACTATGTTTTGGATTTCCGGGACTAGAGCAGAGCTTACATTACAATTGATGAGATAATTCTAGACTAGTCCAGAAAATGAGAGCTGCCTTGAGTTGGTGCGAAGTTTTCTGAAGATCGTAGTGGGACTAGAGGAAAACGGGGTGAGAGAGACACGCAGCTCTTGTTGATTAGTTTGGTCTGCGAGAAGCTGTTGAGTGACTTTACATGAAGTTTGTAAAATAAGCAAGCTCTGTAAATTTGGTGAACAGTACTCTTGGTAATTTACACATTGACGTTGAGCACCTTTTAATTTTTTGAAGTCAGTATAATCGTGGTTTCCTATACATTTCACACCTCTAGGGACAAAACCACAATTTGCCTGTGGATGTCCATATCTCAAAAAGCGTTTGCACATAATTACTCTAGACCTAGAGTGTACATTGGTTTGCACTCCTACACTGTGGATACACCTGTTCAATAAAAATACAGTTTTCGCCTCTTTTACACATTTTTTCGAAATAAAAGAGCTCTGACCTTGCTCTCCTGAAATGAAAATTAAATGGGATAGGTTGTTCCACCATGCAGATTTCCTGCTTCGTTAGAATACTCATTTAATAAATAATTCGGAAAAACATATCCGCGCAATGAGAATCGTTAGAGCGCACAAAAAAGTGTAAATAGGGCTCGATTTTGAGCACTGTATAAATCGTACACATGGTGATCCATATGGAGAGTAATCCGGATAAGTTGAAGAAAACAAGATTATATTTCAATTAGTTAGATCACCCTTAAGTATATGGATCTTAACCGAAGGGCGTAAAACTAGATTTTAAATAATTGATTTATTTTTTCGTGTTTCCGGGCGCGTCAACTACTGTGGTCATTAGTCCAGTTAGTGTAGTGCATGCTTTTTTCTTTTTCTCGGGAGATGGCGGTGATCTTCCCCCGCTGAATGGCGAGATCCGTGCCGACCTACCGTCGACTAGTGGGGTTTCCCCTAACCAGGACTCTCCCACCAGCGGGGCACCACCCCAGCCGGAACAAGTTCTAAGCTTCCGACCGGTCCTCCGGAATATGTGGTAGTGTAGTGCATGTTAGTGTAAGTGTGTGTGTAAGGGGAGAGGAAAGGACAAGGAAGAGGAAGGACAGATCGCGCACGGTCCGTGGCCCGTTTGGTAAGGTACTGCTCCGGCATTCGCCTGGTGTTGATCGGAGAAACCACGGAAAACTACCGATCAGAGCAGCCGGCCGCTAGAATTCTCCTCCAGACAGCGACTGAATTCGACCTAGCTGAAAAGCTAGTATCGAAAATCCTGCCGCCGTCAGGACTCGAACCTAGGACCTCCCGGTCAAAGGCGCTGCAGTGACATCAGTTGATGCACTGAGCTACCGCTCACGGTAGATTTTAAATAAAATCAAAGATGTTTCGTGAGAGGTTATGAGGATGGTGGTCACCAGAGCGGTGACAAAAGCAAGTACGGCAATGACAGCAGTGGCAAGGTTGGAGACGGGGGTAACGACGGAAGAGTTGAGAGCTGCGAGATAAGCGAAATGACGATAACGAGAGTGACAGTGAATGCGAGGAGGGCGGCAATGAAGTTGTGATGAAGGCGACAGAAGTGGTAGCGAGGGAGTTGAAAAGCGTTGATGAGGCCGTCCTTGGTGGAGACAAGGACGGCGACGAGGACGAGCGGTGTCGAGGGGAGCAAAACAAAAATACAGCAGAGAATGAACGAGTACGTAATGATTTCGGGCGAATTAACTGCTTAGGCCATTAGTCCAGTAAGTGTGGTGCATTTTATATCCCTGGTGTAGGCGTCTACAACTGGTCGTAAGATCCAGCTCCGACATTCACGTCCGCTTGCGAGGACTTCTCACTCTCTTCTCTCCTACAGCGGGGTACCACCCTTGTCGGAACACGTTTTATGCTCCCGACTGGTCTTTCGACGTTGAGGTGGTGGTGTGAGGTGAAGGTGTAATTAATTAATTAATTGAGTAGTGAGTGAGTGGTGGAGTGAGTGGTGAGTGGTGGTGGTGTGTGTGTGTGTGTGTGTGTGTGTGTGTGTGTGTGTGTGTGTGTGTGTGTGTGTGTGCGCGCGCGGAGATAAGAAGAAACACGGAAGAGGAAGAAAAGATAGCGCGGTCCATTGCCGGCGGTTCGAATATTACTCCCAAATTCATTTAGCATTAATCGGAGAAACAACGAAAAACTACTGAACACAGCAGACGTCAGCTACAATTCTTTTCCAGACTATGATTTAATTCGATTCAGATATATGGATGGTATGAAAAATCCGACCCTGTCGGGTCTCGACGCGGTTGGATTTTCCAATAACAATATCTTTCCCATAACAATATCTTACACTACATTTCCTATAGAAACAATAGAATTACAAAAGTCTTAGCCGCCGGCGGTGTTGCCATTTTTATTTCAAAGGAACTCAAACATGAGTAGAACTTGAAGTTAAGCAAAGGCAAACGGGTCCCTCTGAGGTAATGCAACCGGTCAAAGCAGAGAGGAGAGAAGACAGCAACGACAAAAATCATGAAGAAGGCTGCGAGGAAGTCTTCTTAGCCTCTGCTGCAAGAACTTCCCCAACGGCAACGATGCAAACTGCGCAGTGAGCAGACAGGCAGATGGGCGGACGGGGGGACTGGGAGACTGGGAGACTGGGAGACTCGGAGACTGGGAGACTGGGAGACTGGGAGACTGGGAGACTGGGAGACTGGGAGACTGGGAGACTGGGAGACTGGGAGACTGGGAGACTGGGAGACTGGGAGACTGGGAGACTGGGAGACTGGGAGACTGGGAGACTGGGAGACTGGGAGACTGGGAGACTGGGAGACTGGGAGACTGGGAGACTGGGAGACTGGGAGACTGGGAGACTGGGAGACTGGGAGACTGGGAGACTGGGAGACTGGGAGGCTGGGAGACTGGGAGACTGGGAGACTGGGAGACTGGGAGACTGGGAGACTGGGAGACTGGGAGACTGGGAGACTGGGAGACTGGGAGACTGGGAGACTGGGATACTGGGAGACTGGGAGACTGGGAGACTGGGAGACTGGGAGACTGGGAGACTGGGAGACTGGGAGACTGGGAGACTGGGAGACTGGGAGACTGGGAGACTGGGAGACTGGGAGACTGGGAGACTGGGAGCCTGGGAGACTGGGAGACTGGGAGACTGGGGGCAAGGGGGAGCAGGAGACGGGAGGCAGGAGACGGGGAGGGCAGGGAGACAGGGGGGGAGACAGGGAGACGGGGAGACGGGGAGACGGGGAGCAGAGGGAGACAGGGGAGACAGGGGGAACGGAGACGAGGGAGACAGGGAGACGGGGGCAGGGGGCAGGGAGACGAGGGGAGGGCAAGGAGACAGGGAGACAGGGGAGCAGGGGGAGCAGGGGGGAGCAGGGAGACGGGGAGACAGGGAGCAGGGAGACAGGGAGACCGGGAGACAGGGAGACAGGGAGACAGCGAGACAGGGAGACAGGGAGACAGGGAGACAGGGAGACAGGGAGACAGGGAGACAGGGAGACAGGGAGACAGGGAGACAGGGAGACAGGGAGACAGGGAGACAGGGAGACAGGGAGACAGGGAGACAGGGAGACAGGGAGACAGGGAGACAGGGAGACAGAGAGACAGGGAGACAGAGAGACAGAGAGACAGAGAGACAGAGAGACAGAGAGACAGAGAGACAGAGAGACAGAGAGACAGAGAGACAGAGAGACAGAGAGACAGGGAGACAGAGAGACAGAGAGACAGGGAGACAGGGAGACAGGGAGACAGGGAGACAGGGAGACAGGGAGACAGGGAGACAGGGAGACAGGGAGACAGGGAGACAGGGAGACAGGGAGACAGGGAGACAGGGAGACAGGGAGACAGGGAGACAGGGAGACAGGGAGACAGGGA
>BLKR01007808.1:0-30819 GCA_011170035.1 Teleogryllus occipitalis
AGTCTGCTTGAATGCAAAAAAATAAAATAAAATATGTTACAAAACCATGTATATAAAAAAATAAAATAAAAATACATATTTAATTAAATTTTGTAAAATTGCCTATACCAATTCAGAAATTGAAAACAGCAGGATTACCTCTATTGAAATCATTAAATATTGTTGAAGATATTACAATGTCTTTGAAATTAGTGTTTGGACATGCAAGTGAGACTGCCAAGGAAAAATTATATAAACCAATAAATTCAAATTCGATTTAAAATGTCTATGAAATTTAAAGAAAAAAATTGTGATTCAAGAGTAGAAAATGCAGAATTTGATCTCACATTGGCTCAGATTTCATCTTACAAATATGCTCCAATTACATCTAGTGATGTATTAGAATATTCAAAAACATTCATTTCTCACAAAAGGATGAATTTGACTGAGTAAAATTTTGAAAAAATGTTTAGTGTTCCTGTTTCAAAAGACAATTAAAAAAATACCAAGCTAAAATTTGATTGTGCATGTTTTGTCAAATTTTATCTGGCATATGTATGCAGGTTTTAGTATTTTAAAGGGCACAAGAATCATGTCCAGTAATATTGAATTGTTTTATTTCAAGAGGAAAGTATTTTATTCACTTGGCAAGGGAAATGTTTCAGAAAATTATCAAAGTCAACACTATTACAACTAATGACATTTCTTTTCCCAAGAATTATTAACACAATCTGAGATATTTTGCTCTGATAATTTTGAAGCTGAATAATAGCCAAAATCATTGCATGTTTGAGAATGCAGTGTTATCCAACGCACTTCCAAGAGCCCGCCGAAGCCCTTGGGACTGGTAGCTGATAAATATATAACTTAATTAGTCTTTCGACGTTTATGTGTGTAACAACGCAGACGGAAAATAATATAATTATTAAAGTTTGTCTCAAACTTCGTTCCAGTGTTGAGCAAGAGTGACAGATATGTTTTCTTTGATTGATAAAGTTATAATTATCGCATCATGCTTATATTCTTCGATTATGTAATTGAAATAATGTGATATATACACTATATATATATATATATGTATATATATATATATATATATATATATATATATATATATATATGTATATGTGTGTGTGTGTGTGTGTGTGCTGTGACGTCATGGAATTAGACAACCCCATAACGCCACATCAGCTACGAAAAGAAGTCCACGAAAAGAGAGGAGTAGGGTACGCGGTGGAGCGATGGCTTATAAACATGTCATCTACCCACAGCTTTCCGAATTCTGACGCCCGAACTAGCGAATAATATTTTTCCGGGAGGCCACGAAAAGAGGAGAATATTCACCCCTCCAACATTTCCCCAGGCGCGAGTACCGTAAGTATCGCAGCGCGCCTCGGAGGAGCTCTCTATGACTGCAACAACGACGGCGAGTAGACTGAGCTCTTTGATTGCAGCAGCGACGGCGATTGTAACTTAATAGCATAGGAGTTTATTTTAACTTGGTAGTTAAAAGTTAGCTTGTGAAGCGTGTCTTCGAAAGTGAGGTAATTAAGAAGTGGAGTGCACAAGCATTCTTCGCATTCACAATATTTGAGAGAGCAAGCGAAGTTACTCTTTGACTCCGATATAATTTGAAATTTGTAAAATTCGCGCAGATGGACATTAACTAAATCCAGCATCTCATGTTACACGCTGAGACCACAGATGCCCAAAATGTGGTAGGTAGGCCGAGCATTTAAAGCATAACTTCAGCAACATTAATTATTCGAGGCTGGAAGCGCGAACAAACTTGTACGAGACGCGGCAGAAGAAGAAGAAGGACGACCCCAGGAAGAGCGAAGCGTAGGTGAGAAAGATTTGGACTGGAACGAGAATTGTACGAGTCCGGAGAACGGGAGAAGGGTGTGGAAATTGAAGGCGTGGCGGAGTCCGGAGTCCGGAGTTCGAGAGAAGGAAACTTGTAACGTCGTGGGACAGCAAGCGGAGAAGAGTGACGACGCGGGGCTGCGAGCGGCAGAAAATCCCCAAGGTTACCTACAGGCGGAGCTTTTGAGGTAAAGGAACTGGTAACTTTTATGCGGCGATCACTTGGGGAAAGAGAATAGCCGTAAATACACGACAATTCGTGTTAAAAGTGAGTGAAAAGTCCAGAATAGATGGGAGAAGAATTCCGAACGATGTGAGTGGCAGTTTCAAGTTCATTTACTGCTCGGGTCATTAGATTCATTCAAAGAGGTCATACCTTGGACAATTTTACTTAAATAATTCATGATTTTCACATGTTGTACAGTTGATATTATCTGGAAAAGTCAGTTTGTGTATTGTGTTAAAAGTAATTGCTTTCTGTGATATGTAAAGGGGTCATATTTAAGTAACTTGTATATTACGTTTTATTGTTTTTTTCTCTTTAAAGGTCAGTGTTATAGTGAGTGCGAAGTCCAAGGCTAGCACCTGTGAACAGGATTCCTTAAAACAAGTGTAAAATTCATTTTAAAAGCCGTGCACGGAAAAACTAGAGGTTAAAAGAGTAAAATAATTTGGTAGATGAAAATTCAGAAAGAGGAATGAGCAAATTGTAATTGGTGAAAGTGTGTTCAGGCAGTCGAGGTGACGCCAATTTTTTTTGCCTTGTTTTCTGTTTTTTTCAGTGACCAACTACTTAAAGTGAATTATTCTGTTATATAATTGTGTCACTTTTATTTTTGCATTGAATATACGCTCATTTTATTCGTAATTTATCCGATTCATTGTGTCAAGGGTTCTGACCTTTCTCATACCCAAAAAGATCCTGTTTTCTGAGAATTTTAAGCTCGCTTCACGAGCATTCATTCTATCATGCCCTCACACCACGTGTGGAAGGTAGTAGGTGGGGTGTGTCAGAATACACACACACATATATATATATATATATATATATATATATATATATATATATATATATATATATATATATATATTACACATATGTGTGTGTGTTTTTAAGAGATGTTGAATGTTTTTGTATGTATATTTTATTCAATACGTAATTAATATAACAAGGTACCTGGCTGGTGTGGCCAGCTAGTGCTCTGCAACATGATTAGGCTCGATGAGGCCGACAGATCCGTTTATGAAGCAACATCAACCTCTCAGAAATCACAGGCCGGTTGGTCCATCAAGGTTGGTCCGTCAAAGTCAGCAATCTTAGATGCTGTTGTGACCACGAAAGGGAATAAAGCAACAAGGTTTCGCATACGAAGGTTTTGTGTAACTATTGAAACCTTGTTGGGATTCAATAGTTACACAAAACAATTCAATAGTCCGTCCGTCTATCTGTCTGTGAACAACACTAGCGCCTCAACTATTAGTATGATATTTTCTTAAAAGCTTAATAATCCCCAATCTATCTGACCCGACTCAAAGACCTACTATTTTGAAAATAATTTGAAGATACTTTACATAAAGCTCCCAGGGACTTTTTAAAACTTTTCTCAAAAATAATTTTTGTTTCTTTAAGCTTCATTAATTTTTTTCTGTAAATTTCTTTAAGTTTGTTTCTTCAAATTTCTTGTAAGAATTGATTTAAATACATTTATACGGATGGTTTAAATTTAGTTTTCAATGTTATCGCTGAATTTTCCCAAAATTAAAATAATATGTTTTGAAACCCCTCGTACAATTACATTATTGTAGAAAGAGGTTGTATCTTCAAAGTGAATTTGTTCCCCATTACTAATTTTTTAATTAATGTCAAATAAATTTGTTTTAAATATTGATATTTCCTCAATACAGACATTGCATGAAAGTTAACAAAACCATTGTGTTCAATATTAAGTTCTGGAATATTTTTGTTGTGTTAGATAATTTTGAGAAAATTGTACATTACCGAGTGCAGTCCTGATATATTTTGATGTTAAATTAACTCTGTTTGCATTGCAGTGCAACGAATGGTGTCAACGTAATTAAAATACATTTTAAATGCTGCCAAGAACATTAAGTCCGCGTATGCATAAAAAGATCAGTATAAGTTACATTGCTAGTTTCATCAAATTATTATTAGTATGTTATATAATCATAACATGTTTACACATCAAATGGAACTATCAAGTGAGTCGGCCTCGTGTAACAGGAGTAGTGGCTGGTGAGTGCAAGTACAAGAACCCTAAGGCTGTGGGTTCGAAACTCACGTAAGACATGGATGATTTCAGTTGGGTCTGTAGTGTGGAGTCATTCCCAGACCCTCGTGTTTCACATCAATACCTTAATCGTTTCGTAATACCTTGCCTTGACTAGTAACTGTATGCCTAATTTAGGAACTGGCTGCCTACACCTAGAGCACAATGAGACCAAGGGATACCATGGACAAAAATGAATTGATACAGAGCCAAGATAGTCCGATGGAATATTCGGGGAGTGCGAAGGTGCTCTTCACTGGGATTGACCTCAGAAGAGCGGTAGATACCACGAGAGGTTTTGGTGGGTCATTTGGGCGACAAGAGATGAAGCTATTATATTATATTCTGGGACTCTATTAGTTTTATAATCTTACAGGATTATTTTCATGTTATAAAATCCATTGAATTGTGATTACAATTTTTCTCTTTATATATATATATATATATATATATATATATATATATATATATATGCGTGTGTGTTGTGTGTCTATAACATAACTTAATTTACGAAAGGTAACACACTTTTTCGTGTTATAGGAATACCAAATGTACGATTTTCTCAATGAAAGATGATCCATTTTTAGCCCTTTCAAAGAAGAGCCAAGAATGTCCCCATGTAGAGCACCTGCACTTCCTCCCGCTCCAGATACGCTACGCGTATATCAGATAGTAGAGATATGATTAGAGCGAGAGTCAACAAGGAAGAATTTCGCTCCCGTAATTCATATTCACATGACACACTTTACGTCACATTCCGTACGTATTTATGGTATGCACGAAAGTCAATACCACAATCAAAATACGGTATACTGCATTATTTGTGGTTGCGTGTTCGCAGTAGTTCAAAGCTTGGTAAACCTAAGATTGAGCATGAGTGACACCGGATTTTCAATGTGTGAGCACAATAACTAAGAAACAATGTTGGAACTAGTCAGTGCTTTGATGGGAATTCTAGAAGCCGACTGCACTCATCGGACCTATCCGTAACTTTCTCTGATTAATTCCAAAAGTGTATCGGTGCGGTTCCTAAGGAAAAAGTCATTAGCGACCCTCCATTTCTCAGCCGAGCCCTACTCTCTACCGAGGGCCGTGGAATGATCTTATATATCCTTCCTCTATGTTAATAAAAATATGTTGACGAAGATGACCTCTTTTATTTCTTCTGTTTTATAGACGTTTTGCCTCAAGAACTTTCGTGGCCTTCGCGCCTTCCACAGCGGATAAACCATTGCTTCGGCAGCGCCAGGAACGTCTATCAACCGCTGTCAGATTTGTAGCGCGTTCGTTCTTTCGTGACTGATAGTAAAAGCCACATCGGTTGGTCTCTTTTTAACTTTGAACTGCACAGTGACACGCGTTCTTAATAATTATACCATAGTCAGTTGTAAAGATATCGTAAACTAATGTTATTATTGAGGAAACTGGAAAATAAACTTGCATATTGTGCACTTGATGACATAGTCAGTCTGTGGATGTCCCTCGTCCAGTGAACATCGTCCCGGAGCGCTCCGAGCTTAGGCGCAGGTAGTTTTCCGCAGGTGGTCAACGGCACAATGTACAGCACGGGCCCAGTCGTCGCAACGTAAAAGCTTGAAGATAAATATTGTATTTTATACTATCGCTTTCCTGGTATTCTCTTTTCGATCGTTTTCTTAATAGTAACTCGTACTTTCAAATCCCTAGTTATCTTTCCACTATACCCTCTTTACTCTCCATTTCATATAGCAACTCTGTCTGAATCTGATCCTCGCTGCACGTAAAACTTTAAAACCTATTCCTTTGTTTAATAAATTTAATAATTCTTTCAAATTTATTTCCTTTAACGTGGCATAGAATTTTCCTTTAATATTTTGTGAATCTCTCCTTTTAAACTCTACTTATACTTATTTAATTTAATTTGGGTAGTTTTTTTTCTCTTTATTCTTCACTTGTCAGCATGGAATCGAATACCAGAGGAACTACTAAGAGTAACCAAAACAATCTGCAAGTAGAAATAAATTCAATTGTTTAGGAAGTTGTTAAATGCCCTGCCTTCCTCGACTCCTTGGCGGCGGTCCTCACTGGAATGGTCGCCAAGCAGTTAGAGGAGAGCATGAATTTTAACACCGATTTAATAAATAATTTGCGCAGAGAAATTGAGGACCGAGACAGAGAAATTAAAAATCTGAAAGCAGAGCTCGACGCGAGAACAGATGAACTTGAGATGTATACGCGGCTGAATTCCTTGCGGATCTTCGGAGTCAAGGAAAAAGATAATGAAAACCCAGATCAACTTGCGCTTGATGTGGCAAAACAGATAAGTGTCGATTTGAGCCTGAACGACATTGATAGATGTCATAGAGTAGGACCCAAGTTCCCAGGAAAAACACGACTGCTCATTGTAAAATTTGTAAGTTACAGGAAGCGTCGTGAAGTCTTTCGGGAGAAAAGACAATTGAAATATACCAGTGTCACAATACGAGAAGACCTCACAAGATCCCGTCTGGAGGTTCTGAGAGCGGCCATAGATAAATTTGGTCTGCGGAACGTCTGCACGGACGATGGCACAATAGTCATCAAAGCAGGTAGCAGGAAAGCCCGCGCGCAGACAATTGCCGACTTGCAGGCCATTTCCGCCGAAGCAAGAGCGCTCCCCACCCCTACCCCACAGCTTAACACTCCCTCAACTTGGAATTTCCAAGGATCCTCTCTTTCCTCCCCACCACTCTAAGCATCTTTTCTTCCTTCATCTTTTCTCTACAACCTTTCTGAAAGCATGGCCACCAGCATGAATCCGCCCCTACACCTTTCCTCATTACATGGACAAAGCAACCAACCAATAACACTTACTCATAATACTTACGCCTCCATATCAAAATCTTCATCGCGAACTTTATTTGTAGGTCACGTAAATGCTCAATTGCTATATTGTCATCTTGATGAAGTGCGAGAACTAATTTCAATCTACCGTTTTCATGCTCTCCTTATTAGCGAAACGTGGCTAAAGATGTCACTTGCTACAACACTTGTCACAATTCCTGGATACCATTTTCTTAGAAGTGACCTGAACCCACATATCGCGTCTCAGGGAGGTGGTGTCGGTATTTACCTTCGCGATGATCTCACTTATAAATATATAACTTCATCAGCAGATAACGTTAATCGGAATAACGAATATCTCTTTATTGAAATTTCAATATTTAACAAAAAATGTGCCCTAGGCGTAGTGTACTGTCCTCCGAAAACAGGGAATATCGAAGCTATCGACAAAGAAATTGCGCTTTGCTCAAGTAAACACGATAACATAATACTGATGGGGGATTTCAATTGTAATCTTCTGAAATCTACGTCGCATGCCGACAAATTCAAATGTATTTTTGGCGAAATGAATCTTTCTATCTTACCACTAAATGCAACTCACCATACAATCAGTACAGATACTTGGATAGATCATATCGTTGTATCGAATCTTGACAAAGTGAAATTCCATGGCCAATCACCAGTTCCTGGAATATCTAAACACGATCTCATATACGTCTCATACAATATGAAATGCCATAGACATACGCCAACAGTTTTCAAATACCGCGACATCAAAAAATTCAATCTTGAATTATTTCTCTCTGACGGTATGTCTATGCCCTGGCATCTTGTCTCTCAAGAAAGTTCGTTAGATAGAAAAGTAAATACTTTTACTCATCAATTGACGGAACTGATTAATCGACACATACCCGTAAGGAAAGCTCGTGCAACACGTCCGCCGGCACCTTGGATAACAGAGGAAATACGTTGCTTAATGAAACAAAGGGACGCTGCCTTCAAAATTTTTCGAAATTCAAAATGCGAAAACGACAGAATTAAATACAAAAAATTAAGAAATGTTGTTACACAAAAATTGAGAAACGCGAAATGTAAATATTACCACAAAGTTTTGGGCACAAATGGCGACTCGAAACAAGTATGGAAATCTCTACGCACTCTTGGCATAGGCAGATCACGAGCACCGCTTCAAATTGATATACCTCTAGACTCCCTAAACCAACGTTTCGCTAATATGGCTCCCCATTTCGAAAGTTCATTAAAAAGCATGACTCTATCAAACTTACAGTTCCATTCTAGAAATACTCCAGAAGAATTTTTCTTCGCGTGTACAAGTCATATTGACGTCCTTAAAACTATTCAGAGTCTAAAATCAAGCGCCTCTCGAGTAGACAATATTAATGCCAAATTACTGAAACTTTGTGCCGAAATAATATATCCCATTGTAACAGATATAATAAATTTTTCTCTCATAAGTGGAACATATCCGACCTCTTGGAAAACTGCACTTGTCCATCCTCTTCCTAAATCAACAAATCCTCCTGAGTACAGACCTATTAGTATTCTACCCATAATTTCTAAAGTATTAGAGCAAATTGCACGACATCAAATTAAGAACTATTTAGACAGCAAACATCTCTTAAGTGAACATCAACATGGTTTTAGATCAGGCAGAAGTACAGGAACTGTGCTTTTAAGCTTAATTGAAGAGGCCAGAATCGCCATTGACAACAGTAAATTAACCATACTTATTCTCTTAGATTTCAGTAAAGCATTTGACTCGGTCGATCATAATATTCTGCTAGAGAAAATGAAAGCATTGGGCTTCGCTAAACCCACGATATGGTGGTTCTCACAATATCTTTCAGGTCGTCAACAAGTCGTAGTATCAGGTGAAAACCGATCCAGTGCCATTAGAACCGCCCGGGGTATTGCACAGGGAACAGTTCTTAGCATTCTTAATTTACGTAAACGACGCAGGACAATGTCTTAAATACTGTCGCTATAAAATGTACGCAGATGACCTTCAATGGATGACCTTCGGATGACCTTCGGATGTCAGCGGACATCCGTCGGAGCTTAATTCTTTAGTTCAGAAAATAAATGAGGACCTAAATGCTCTCAATAAATGGACCGCAGCTCTAGGACTTTTATTAAACCCAAATAAGTCCTAAAGCTTACTGATAGGCTCCCGCAACGCCATCAACAAATTAGAGAAAACCCTTCCGTCCATTAGTATAAATGGCTCCCTTCTACCCTGGTGTAACGACATAAAGAACCTAGGAATTCATATAGACAGCACTCTCAGGTGGACTACGCATTTAAGTAAGATTTGTCAAAAAGTCTTCAAAGACCTCCACTCCCTAAAACGCGTACGAGAACTACTTCCTATAAACACACGTATGAACCTGATTACTTCACTAATTATGCCCCATTTCGATTACTGTGATTTCTTACTCACTGACTTAAAAACCAAGCAACAACGGAAGTTGCAAACAGCACAAAACGCATGCATTCGTTTCATATTCGATCTTCGTAAGTACGATCACGTATCTGCGTACTACAAACAGACAAAAATTAGCTCCATTGAAAAAAGAAGAATATTGCATAGCCTCTTGCTTCTCCATAAAATCTTGTATAACGGCCTTCAAACACACATGTCTAAGAACTTCAAAATGCTAACACTAGAGCGATCGCGTTCGGCATTATTGCTGTGCATACCTCGACACAACACTGTGTCATACAGTAAATCTTACTGTCACAGTAATTCGAAACTGGAACTCACTACCTACACATCTTAAGAGAATTAGCAACTTTAGAAAATTCAAAACTCAACTTGGTGTCTGGATAAAAAACAATGAAATGTAGTTTATACACGCTCTCTGCTCTATCCGCAATTTTATCTTAATTATTTTCTGAAACAATGACCATGATCCCTTCTTACATATCATCCTCCATGCTAGATCGTTTTTTCTGTTTTTTTTTTAAGTCATAGTTTCGAAAGTATTTCTTCCCACTCCCTTCCTCCTGGCCATCTTCCTCCTTTCCTACTTCAGGATACAGTACAAGCTAATCCTATTACTGCTGATACAATGTTTAAAATTAGAGAAATTACATAGCTATATCTAAAATACAACTTTGCTACTATAATGTAATAGATTTCTAAATGTAAAATAAGAAAATATTATGTAAAACCACAGCTTACAAATGTTTCTGAAATTATGGTGTTTGTCACTTTTATTATTATTTCTTGCTATTATTGTTACAAAGAAAATCAGTAGTCACACTATTATTTTATTGTCACTTTCTGTATTTTATACTGTAAGATATCCTTTCGTAAGTGGTTTTAACTAATGGTTAATGTGGTAATTTTCCATGTTTTT
Source organism: Teleogryllus occipitalis (assembly GCA_011170035.1). Lineage (NCBI taxonomy): Eukaryota > Metazoa > Arthropoda > Insecta > Orthoptera > Gryllidae > Teleogryllus > Teleogryllus occipitalis. The sequence goes on from BLKR01007808.1 coordinate 10,319, forward strand.
GATTGATATTATGTATTGTATACGTCATCAAGCACTACCTGTTGTTATGTAATTGTAAAATTATATGAACTATATTTTCCCTTCTGATCCCCCCGTATCCTTTTCATTATCATTTCTTTATTATCTCCTCTTGTCGACCTCCATTTTCTTCTCTTCCCTTTTTATTTTGTTTTTCACTCTCAGCCCTGATATTTCTTCCTCTCAATATTTCGGCCTTAAGCCGCCATCCTGATTGAGGTTTTTTCTGGGTTTACTCAATCGCTTAAGGCGTATGCCGGGATGGTCCCTAGCATTGCATCCCAGACGTAAATGTAAAATAACCCGTCCTTTTTGGTTTATTGTTCACAGTTGAGGCTGTCGGGTAATGACAACTGACATTTAGGGTGAATTTTGAATTATTGATTCTAAGTGGAATAAGTGGGAGCTCTTTTTTATCTCATTTTTTAAGAATGTTCCTTACATTATGTCTTTCCATTTTGCAAAATTTCAAGAATAAACAAAAAGTGACAACAAATTCATTCGGCTCATACAGATAAATTGATGTAGATGGTAGTCACAAATTGATTTTTTTCTTCTGCGACATATCAGTTAATATTAATTACATCCGAATCATTAAAAGTCAGTTAATATTAATTACATCCGAACGCCTCAACTGTAATTTTGAAAATTGTAAATTAATTAAAGTGGTTAGGCGGAAGAGCAGGCCTTAAGGCCTGAGCCTCGCCACAAATGAAGACAATTATTATTATTATTATTATTATTATTATTATTATTATTATTATTATTAAAGTATGTTACATTCTATGTTTTGACATTTTTATTAGACCCTCATTATTGTGAAAAATGTTTCCAACCGAAAAGTGAAATGCAAGTATTTATTTTATTATTTTTTTTATCCTATTTCGAGGTAACATTTTCAGGGACTCATATATTTGCAATAATGGTATTTTGAATACACAAGCATGTGTTCCACCTTTTCGTTTGCCTAAGCTTGCCATGTAACCACACGTTTTCGCCACCCCGCCTGCCCTCTGAGGCAATTGACACCTTGCCGACAGATAGGCTGATAGCGGCGGCGCGGCGCTCGTGCAACGGCCGACCGGAGGCGCGCCGCGATTTTATTGCTTCAACAGGCAGTAAGGTCATGAAAGGTCTTAATACTAATTGTCGCAAAAACACTACTTGCAATGATTCATAGCACTAAAAATGTAGGTGTACTGAACTAGCTGGTACAATTCCATGTCAATCCGAGTATCCAGCACGGTGAGTTGCATGTAAGGAGACTAACGTCTGTACGCGAATGCAAGTCTAGCTAAGTTTCCTAGACAGACAGATGATAGTTTTGAGATACACTCAACGTCGATTACTTCTGATTGAAAATTTTATAACCAGCTGCTCTGATCGGTTTCCGTCAACGCTAGTCGTGCAGCATCTCTCAATGGGCCATAGATCCCAAGCTGCCTCAACACATATCCCTAGGACCTTGAAATGGACTTATTCTCACGTGACTCACCTTTAATGAGTAGAATGACTCCATCACAGAAAGAAGAACTAGAAATATAAAAATATTTTGCTTAACATTGAAAATAGTTAATTTTCTCAATAAAAAAATAATACGAATGTTTCTTGCAAAGCTTTGCTTCTAGACTGGTGAATTTTTTTCCGTAGAGTATGCTACAAAGATTTCAGAAGGCACCAGTTAATTAAAATATTTCATTTTCTGAATGTAGAGATGGTATTTTGTAACTGTAGTGTACATACATGTAGCTTTGAGTTTTTGCCAGCACCGCATCGTGTTCGTATACCTGAACAATACGATCTCTTTTTTTCGATCGGAAAATCCATATTTAAGGTTCTTTTGAGTTGAAATTTGCACGTATATCAAGATTAAGGTCTCTCAAAGTGTAAGAAAGATGGTGACAATTGAAGCAGGTGGTGAGGAGATGCATGCAATTTGTACCAGAAAAGCGTAATATTTGTATAGATGGATGAAAGTGTCGCGCATAATATGATGTTTTTGAGCTGAAACTTTGTACTACGTCACGAATAAGATCTAATGTATTGATTGAGGTATTGTAACAGAAGGAGTCGCAAATGACCACCTAGTTGATGCAACTAAAAATAAAATAAACTAGAGGTGCTAAGAATGGCACAGACTTTCTCGTAGTAACGTTTTTTAATTTTCTTAGTGTCGACTGACTTTAAGGCCTTGCCCCATCATCTTCTTAGCTGCCATCTATCGTCGCCGAAGTACTTTTTATTTAACATTTTCTCAACTTTTCGGTTTTCTAGTGATAGAAACCAAATATTACTTCAAGAATATTAAAGAAGAGTAAAAACTTGTCCTAAATAAAAATTTTCATTCAAAAATCTGAAGCCGTTTTTAAGAAAATGGATATTAAGCATTACTGTATTTACAGTAATGCTTAATATCCATTTTCTTAAAAACGGCTTCAAATTTTTTTAATGAAATTTTTTTTCTTTTGAAAATTAGAAGTTCTTTTTCACAGGAATCTATTGAGTTTTCGAAAAACTTCATTTGAAGCACTTCCACTCACAAATGTAATAATGTATACAAATCGATGGAAGTGTGCATATGAACGTCGCGAGAGATATTTAAAAAAATTAAATTTGTGTGTAATTTTTGAAAAAGCAAAAGAATACACCAAAATGAGCTTTACGTCATATGAAAAAGTACAAAAGGTAAAGATAAAAATTGGAGCCATTATTGGGAAAATGGCGTTTGAGCGTTTCTGAAAATGAATGCGGAATTTTGGGCTCATTTTTACAGAAAACTGTTGTTTTCGAGAAACAATATATGGCATTATTTAAAGCACATGTACTCATTAATATAATAATGTAAAGAAATAATCTCTAATATAAATATTACCGTCGTGAGAAGCAAGTAAAAAAAAGTACATTTCTATAATTTTCAAAACAAAAAACAATAGAGCGATATGGCGTATGTCATCGTATAGAGTGCCTTTGGTACTAACCCTACCAAAATTTTTAAGAAAAAATTTGGAGCCGTTTTTGAGAAAATCTTTGTTTTGTAATTTTTTAAAATTGCAATATTTACTCGCACTATTGCACGAAGTCTATTAAAGTTTTCAAAAAATCTACATAACCTTAATGAAAGAATTAATTATGGACAATAAATTACATTTGAGGGGAAAATCTCTGTCGTTAACTTTGTAGTTGTAGGAAGACGCCGAAAAAATTCAAACTTTTGCAATTTTCGAAAATTTAGAGTTAACCGTCAAAATCGGACATACGCCACATTTATAAGTGTATTTTACTCTTTTCTTACAAGAAATTTAAAGAAAAAATTTGGAGCTATTTTTGAGAAAAGTTTGAAAATGTCTGGTGAACATCAAGTAAAGTATCCCCAAATTTTAAAGAATGTTTTTCCCAATTTCAAATCTTCAACTAGAGCCTAATCGACAAAGAATTCAATTTGGAAAAGATCGTACATATGGTTTAGTTGCTAGTAGTGTTCGTAGACGGACGGACAGGCGGACGGACAGATGGAAGGACAGACCGACGGACAGACAAACGGACGGATAGACGGACTGGCGGACGGACAGACGGACGGACAGACGGACGGACAGACGGACGGACAGACGGACGGACAGACGGACGGACAGACGGACGGACAGACGGACGGACAGACGGACGGACAGACGGACGGACAGACGGACGGACAGACGGACGGACAGACGGACGGAGAGACGGACGGACAGACGGACGGACAGACGGACGGACAGACGGACGGACAGACGGACGGACAGACGGACGGACAGACGGACGGACAGACGGACGGACAGACGGACGGACAGACGGACGGACAGACGGACGGACAGACGGACGGACAGACAGACGGACGGCCGGACGGACAGACGGACAGAGAGACAGACGGACAGAGAGACAGACAGGCAGAGAGACAAACGGGCAGAGAGACAGACAGGCAGGCAGTCAGACAGACAGACAGACAGACAGACGTTTTGAAAAAAACACTTTTTCAGTATCAGGGGACCCGAAAATATGAATTTCCATTCAAATTTCGAAATCTATTTTCCGCAGCATTACATAACTTTCTCTATACTACGTATGGAGATATACTCCGTATATACGTATATTCTCCGTACATGCAGAATTTTGAGCTCACTTGCGCAGACACTTGAGTTTTCGAGAAACTTTATTTGACACTATTTAAACCATATGTACTCATAAAAATAATAATGTGAAGAAATCTTCTGTAATGTAAATATTACCGACGTGAGAGACAAGTCAAAAAAATTAAATTTTTGTAATTTTTGAAGAAACAAAAGAATAAAGAAATATGGCGTTTAGGTCAGCGGATAGGGTGTATTTGGTACTACCAAATACCAATAATTTAATATAATAATTTTCTACCAAAAATTTAAAGAAAAAATTTGGAGCGGGTTTTGAGAAAATCTTGTTTTTGTAATTTTCTAAATTTTCAAATAATGAACGCACTATTGCACGAAAACTACTAAAATTTCCAAAAAAAACTATACATGACCTAATAGAAAGAACTATTTATGCACAACAAATTTCATTTGAAAAAAAAATCTCTATCTTCAATTTTGTAGTTGTAGGAAGACGCCGAAAAATTCAAACTTTTGCAATTTTCGAAAATTCAGAGTTAACAGTGAAAATGGGACGTATGCCACCTCTATAAATGTATTTTACTCTATTCTTACAAGAATTTTAAAGAAAACATTTGGAGTCATAGATCACAGTAAGCGCGGTGTTTTACACTTAGGAAATACTTTTCGTATAGAAACGATGTTCATATTTCTACTCATCTGAATTTTTAGGGAACACTTTTCGTATAGAAATGATGATCATATTTCTACTCATCTGAATTTTTAGATTTTTGCTGGAAATGAAAGAGAATGACATCTAAATGTTTTATAGTTTGTTATTATTAGAATATTTTTTATTATAAACCGTGCATTTTAATAAAATCATAAAATTAATAGAATGAACGCTTAACCGTCATTTTATCATTACATTTCTTTTTGTTGTTCGGAATATCGTTTGGATGTGTCAAGATTATCTTCAATAAAATCTTGGTGTCTACACCAAGATTTTATTAAAGACGCAAGTACGCGTGTGTATGTCAATTTATAGTTAAAGCGAATAAAACGAGACTTTTCAGTTCGAAGATTGAGTGTTTTTAATTGTAATGATTAGCTAGTTAAACAGGTATGTACACCAATGTATGCCCAGCAATTATTTGAAACATGTGTCACTAAAACAATTTTCAGTAATTATAATTGTACGTGAAGCATTATGTTAAAGTGTAGAGCACCGTTTTCTGCAGTAGTATACTACAACGTACATGTCCAGTTCCTGGAAATAGAAAAAACCTTTCAGATACAATTCATAATTTTCAGAAACATTTTTAACTCTATGTTCACAGTGAAAAGTGATTGTGATGTTCCAGTTGGAAGTCATCTTCGTTTCATTAGTCATAGAGAATAAATTACTACACTACGTAGAACACTATTTTTGGGAGTATCAATTTTCCGTAGAGTGAAGATGTTTAACTTTTATATTGTAATTTTTCTTCAATAATTCCCTTTGTACGATGTAATAGCGAGGATTCAACTAGTGCCAATCTATTTTCGAATATTCTGTACACCTCCTGTATTACACTCAGAGTTTTCCTTCCCAATGCAAATATCCCTGAACTGAATTGCAATGTGAAGAACGCGACCAATCCACAAAACATTTAATCAATCAATGGCGCTTATTAAAAATATTGCGTCCGACCTTGCCGAACAACTTTTTAACATTATTTGCTCTTGTATTTAGAATTTTTCTTCATGAGTAACTGCTGAGCAATAACACTAAGAGAAGGAAAAGTTTCCGTATGATGCGCATTCCCACCAGTGTTAGAATTGAAACCAGGACCTGAACATTTTGAGTAGCGCTTCCAGAAAATAAGTTAAACCTATTTTGTGAAATAAAAAAACAACAGGTACTGCAATGTTTGTGCTATTTTTCGACATAGTCACCACACGAATTGAGAGTCTCATAACGTGGTATCAACTTTTGTATACATGTCTCCTAGAAGTGTGCCGCCTGCGACTGGAGCCAGAGTGAAATAGTCGTCTTCAGCTCTTCGTCGTTGGGGAAACGCTGACGGAAAGACAGGAATGTCTTCAGGTGCAGGAAAAGATGAAAATCGCTGGGTGCAAGATCAGGACTGTATGGGGGATGATCAAACAGCTCTTAGGCTGCGTTTATGTTGGAGCAGCGATAAACGATGAGAGCGAAGAGAGAGTAGGTGTTGCGAAATCGCAGCGCTGCGGTGTTCATGTCGGAGCAGTGCGAAGCAGCGCCACTCCGAATCCACCAGAGACATCTACAGGACATTCGGCGAAACTAACTTGTCAATTCAATACCAACCTTACGTAAATCACCCGCCATATGTACTTAAATTGGCTTAGGAACTTTTGGTTACCGTTTATGTTGAAGCGCAGTAGGAGTCAACCTCAACATCATTCCCCCATGCAATGGAAGCATTACACCTTAAGTATTTTTCTTGGCTTGATATTGGCATGCTTGGTGAGAGAGATGTGTCAATTTCTCTCGACTCTGCAACATACAGCAAACAGCTGTGTGCAGTCGAGAGAGTTAGTCCTAGAGCGTACGTATTTCGAAGTTTTTATACTGCGAGCGAATTCAATAGTGATTTGTTTTGGAAATGTATTGTTATTTTATATCTTTCTTGGCGTTGTCATCGATGCGTCGTCATTTGACGAAAAACTCTTCAATGAATGTGATAAGGAAGAGAATTTTAGAACGTCAGACACGTAAAAAAATTGTCTAAAGTGATATCCTGGCTGAAGTGGCGATGATTATAAAGGTAAGCTGCCATGGCTACAATAATGAGTGTTAATGCACATTAGTGTTTATGGAAAATTAAGTGTCATACATATAAACATATTTACATTGACTGTTAAAGAGAAACAGATGTATATTTCCAACAGGGTTATAACTATAGTATACTATTTAGTATTGAGGTTAGTGATGGATTTCATTTGAGGAACTCAATAGCCTTTCCTTTTTTTTACAGAGAGAAGAAGCCTAGTCTCTTGAAAGAAATTTGGTTGTATGTGAATGAATGTTTAAGAAAAAAAAATGGAATTGGGTCTTCAAAGAAGGAAAGGAAATGTATTGTGTACTATATGCCTATGTGAATCTCGCAAACATAACAGTATTTTATGCCCGGTTGTATGAAAAATAAAAACAGTGAAGACAAGTGTGAAATTGTGTGAAGAAAAGTGACTATGTACAGAAAATTTCAAATGTGCGCAGTGCTCTTCCATTCTGCCAATTTCTATTATTCATAGTCTTTCTAATATTTTATTAGTCTGTCAAGTTTCATCTTATAAAACAGTTTTCAGTTTGGTACATTTTCAGTATTTAAAAGGAGAAGTATAATTTTTTATTTAAAGATAATTAATTTGAAGTATTTTTTATTGTTGTTTATTCTGTAATATAAGAAAAATATCTGTCATGGAGTAAATAAGAAAAATTAAAACATCTTCAAATTCATTGTTATTGTCTTGATATAAGGAAGGACTCTTCTCATTTTAATATTGTCCAAGACAGTAATTTTGCTGTTAGTTCTACCAATCTTAATTGAATTCTCAGTATTTATTTCCTATTGTGTCTGTAAAGAGCCTATATTTTGGTGGTTTGCCTGTTTAATTTAACTGAATGTAAAGTCTGAAGATTACATGTACAATAAACTATCTAATGTTAAAAACATTCCCATATGATTAATATTTTAGGTGTCCTCTGTTCATGTTGACTGAATAACATATCACTCTCTCCCAAAATTTTGTAAGTTTTTCATGAAATATTATCCAAGTGTACAAGGGATATCTTCTAAAATGATTGAGTTTTGCAAAGACCATGGTAAATAAATGATTTTGTATTCTGAAGTAAAAACTACTCTGAATTCCAAGGAAAACAGATTATAAGGGAAGTGATAAAGGTAATTGGCATATTTGTTTTATTTAAAATTGTTTCTTAAATCTAAAATTATGACAAAACTGGAAGGCTGACGGCTTTGTAGAGTGCAACCTCTCAATATTTTGCCAAATTGTGGCTTGGGACTAGCTGATTTCAATCACTTCAATTTTGAATTAATTGCAAACATTCAATTTTCATCCTTTCGAAATGTGCTACGAAATGAGATACATGTACTATCAAAAGTAATAATTTAGATAATTCTTTTTCAATACATTTTCTAGTTCAAAAATAAAAAAATATTCTGTTTCTGGCATTTCATTTTATTCATATTGTTCTTCAGTGATAGTTATTCACTGATAAAACATCCCAATCGTTTAATTAAACTAACAAAATTAAAAATAAGTTCATTTGTTTCATTTTAAAATTTGTGTTATAAATTATACTTCCTTGAATTGCACCCACATTGTGTGCCATGGGCAGCAAGCACACAAGAATTAATCATCCCAATCATTCTGGGTCAATATCTCACAACTACAATAAATTCTCTTCTATAGTTTTACAAGGTGTGGATGCAATTTACAAATTCATTAACAGATGAAATGGGTGATTATGGCAAACAAAGTGAACAAACCTTCTGAGGGTTTGCAATACAAAAAAATGATTTAGAATAAAACATTATCACTGGCAGATGATTATGTCCTTTACCTAAGTTAACAATTAGTTTTGCACAACACAACATAACAATAAAAATGGCAGTTATCCCGTAATTATTTGTATACTTTTGCGACATGTGTTTACCAAGAGAGTCGCCGGAAAACAGGCATAAATCTATTCAAGGCAAAGATAGCTGTTTGAACGCGCCGGCGCGTCAACGAATACAATCCGAAAATGGAAACTACGAACTATATCCGTAAGAGAGCGTCTCGGTAGAGTATGCGCCACCGAGAGTCGTGAGAAAAAAAGCTTTCTTTTCTGAAGTAACAGCTGGAGAGTGAGGACCTACCGATCACGAGAAGGCGGCACCTCGTACTGCTACGGACTTCAGGACTGCATCTACGATAAAAACTCTTCAAGACATTCGAGGAGGTAGTTATCATATTACAATGCATTAAAACAATTCATCAGGAAAAGGATGAAAGTATAAGTGACGCATTTAAAATCTTTGTAAGAGAGAGGAGTGTGAATAGCATGAAACTAACAAGGCCATTCATTTCTTTTCTTTGCAGTTTTTTTATTTTTATATTTATTCTTCTTATACAATAGACTCAGTTGTCGTATTGTAGATTCTTTTAAATATGGAATTAAAAGCTAGTTACGTTCTATAAAAGAATACGAAAAGAGTATCAACGGAAAACGAGACGGAGGCCACATCGTGAGTTGAACAACGGTACTGGAAAGGGGCGACCGTGCGGTTCTGCAGAGGGGCGGCTTTGCTCCCGACCGAGCTGTAAGGACAAGGACATCGAGCGATTGGAAGAGTCGACGCCGCAGATTTCTCTACGCCGTGAGAAGACACAGTAAGGTCGTACCAACTTGAACAATTTGTAGATATTAGAAGGAATAATTTGTTTCGGAAAGAAAGTATTAGTACAGGTTCTTTATACCGATATTCTGTGAAAAATAGAATCAATCTTTTCTTTCAAGAAAAACTTAGCTAATTGTAAAGGTGCAACTAGGAAATTTACGACTGGAATGATTAGGCAAAGTTTTAAGTATTCTTTGAAATTGATTTAAATGAGAGAAAGAAAACAGTGTAGTTAATTATTAAGAGTGTAAGTTGTTTTCTTTTTTCAGCAAGACAAAATTCTTGTATATGTAAAGTGTTTTATGTTCATTTACTGTAACAGCAATTTAATTAGAATATACTTAAGTAAGTGGAAAGTGATTCGACTTGAGTTTCTGTGTAAATGCATTCAATCCACAACGGCCCACATGACCCTGATCCCCGCTATTCTAATTGTATTTTTTTATTTTGCGCCCACCTTGAAAACCCATTCTGAGCTAGCCGGCGGAGGGGTGGAACGCAACTGGCGCCCAACGTGGGGCTCAATTATTGGATGCATTTACCAAAACTCGATTTGAGAAAAACTGAGACCAAAATTTGGTGGAACCAAAATTTCTAGTACAATTGAATCACAATTCACTAAGATTGCTGAACAGGTTACAGAGAACAAAAAAAAGGTGTTGTGTAAAAGTGTGTTTTTTCTGGAGTGTTTTTCAAAAAGGGTATTATATGAAAGTGTTATCTGTGCGAGATAGTGTTTGGTATTTGTGTGTGTAATAATTTGTAAAAAGTGTATTGTGTCTGGGAAAGAGGATTGATTGATTCTAGGCAGTTAATACAGTCAAAATGGCAGATAAATATAACGCGGCTAGGAATTTAACTACCGTTGAAGGATCGTCTGGGGATTCAGATAGCGATAGGGAAGTGGGAGGACAAGCTCAAAGTACCATGATCGCGAAAGAAACGGTAGAAGTAGAACAAGGAACGTCAGGAGAAACTAGCATGACCTCGCCGACGGAATCACAGCAAACGCCAACACGAGATCCGGATGAGGAGCAACGAAACCTCGACAGGGCAAATTTAATGATGCAACGATTAATAGGACAATTCATGCAGCAATTAGATACGAGGTTAGGAATGCAGAATGAAAAGACAGAGGAAAATATAAAGAAATTAGGGACTAACTTAGAAACAAAATTAGAAGAAAATAACACGGCAATAAATGCATTAGAAACTAAATTAGAGGAGAACAAGAATGCATTAGAAACTAAATTAGAGGAGAATAACTCGGCAATAAATGCTTTAGAAACTAAATTAGAGGAGAACAAGAATGCCTTAGAAACAAAATTAGAAGAAAATAATAGGAAGTTAGAAGAGAATTTAAAAATAGAATTCACTGAATTAGCAGAACAGTGGAAGGTCGAATTTAAGAATGAGAGTCAACAAGAATTAGGGCAGGAACACGAGAAGTTAGAAGAAAAATTCACGGAACTGGGTCATGAATTAGAAGAGAAGATTGATCAAGTTACGAAAGGATTTGAAAATAGGATCGAAATGCAATCAGATCTTATAACCACCGTGTCCGACAGGCAGACTGAGATAGAACATGGTGTAGAGAAGTTTCAAAAATTAGTTACTGAACAAGTTAAGGTTCAAGCTAGTAAATTAGATAGTGGAATAAAAGCTCTTTCGGAACAAGATGTGGTTCTACAACACCAAATTACAGCATGTACGAATGACGTTGTAGAATTGAAAAATCAAATTGAAAATTTACCATCCAGTGGAGGAAGCGTTCCGCACACGTATTTTTCATTACCGTGTACTCCTAAATTTAGTGCAGCGGGAGATGAAAATCCATGCGTATTTATGAGGCAGGTGGATAATTTCTTTTCTTTAGATTATGTTCCGGACAATAAGAAAACTCACATAGTCTATCAGATGATGCAGGGTAATGCACGAATATGGGCAGATAGTTTAGGAGAATTACCAAAAACTATGACAGAATTTAAAGAAAAAGTTTACTCAAGATACTGGAACAATGAAACTCAAATTAATTTCAAAGTTAATGTAATGTATGGTACGTGGAAGAAAGGTACGATGTCCATGCAAGAATATGCAGAGGAGAAGTTAGCTTGTTTCAAATTATGTACTCCGACGATCTCGGATGACGAAATTGTCTGTTTGTTAACACGTCATTTTCCGTCAGCTACACAAAACTTGCTTAAGAATCTCTTGCCAATGTCCACGGAAAAGTTAATAACGCAGCTGGGATTGTATGATGCGACTTTCGTGTACAATGAGAGGTTACAGAGAGCAAGGGCAAATGTTAGTGGGCCGGTAGAAAGCCAAGACAGCAGGCAGCAGCAACATTATATAAATAAATCAGAGAAAAGAGGAACTTACAAATCGAAACAGCACGTAGAAGAACAGACCTATGCTAGACAAGATAGGACGCCGTCTAAAGATAGGAATAGAAAAAATTCTATTGATAGAGGAGTTTTCCAAAACAGAAATACTGAACCCAGTACATCTCGGGAACATGAGTCGGAAAATTAGAAAGGTTTGTTTCGATACGCCATCCCGCCGCAAACCTAATAGAAGAATCTAGGGAAGAAGAGGTGGCGATATTATCGATCGAATTAATCTCATTTGATGACGAACCGTGGAACGAAGAAGAACAAAAGCAGATCGGATCCAGGCGACAGTGTCCGAAGCCTAAGGTTAAATGTGAGGGTGTTGATACGTCAGTACTAGTGGATACAGGTTGTGCGACCTCCGTCATAGCGGAAAGTTTGTTGAATGAATTGAAAAACCAGGGAGTGGAGGTACCTACATTGCCGCTCGTAAAGTCTTTTCTGATAGGTACGAATCGGAAAAAATCAAAGCCAATAACAAGACAAGTTTATTTGGATATAGAGATAGGCAAGAATAAGTATCAAGTTGTGTGCCTAGTAGCGCCGGAACTTTTATATCCGCTCATACTGGGAATCGATTTCATGAAACAATACGGGGTTGTTATCAACCTAGAAAAAAATACCATGACGTTAAAACCGAATAATCAACAGGATCTCGAATTTGATTCGTTCACATGGAATTATTGGGAGGCGAATTGTTTGGAGGAAGAAGATGTGAAGCTGAAAATTCGTTCGCATGTGCAAGGAAATTCTAATCTTAATGAAAATCAGAAGAAACAATTAATTGAAGTATTACTTAGGAATCAGAAGGTGTTTTGCAAAAAACAAGAATCCAGTAAAAGATTTTCAATTCGAAATAGAACTAACAGATAAAACGCCATTCACGGGTTACCAATATGTCATTCCAGAAAAACATAAGGAGGAGGTGGATAAGCTCATTGCTACAATGGTTAAAGATGATATTATCATGAAGTCCAAAACCTCTTATCTAAGTCCGATAGTGCTCATAGAAAAGAGTAATGGGAAGATAAGGTTGTGTTTAGATGCAAGACGATTGAATCAAGTTACCCTACCGTACAGAGACAGACCGTTGCGTGTAGAGGATTTAACTAATCAATTATCCGGCAACAAGTGGTTGAGTTCAACCGACTTCACTGCATCTTACTGGCAAATAGCGATAGCACCTGAATGTAGACAATATACAGGATTTATTCACCGGGGAATTTCGTATGTTTCCAAAGAATGCCATTTGGACTCAAGAACAGTGCATCTGCTCTTGTGCAATGTTTAGACAATATCATTGACAGAGAGAAGTCTAGCGATGCTTTTATCTATATTGATGACGTGCTCGTGTATTCGAAGACATTTGAAGAACACATGAACAAGCTAGATATTTTGCTGAAACGTCTCATTGAAAATAATTTACAGTTGAATTTGGAAAAAAGTAATTTTTGCACTAAACAAGTTAAATTCCTGGGGTATGATTTGACAGTCAACGGAGTCAAGATGAACTTGGAGAAAATGCAAGAAATAGATAAGAGTGCACCGCCTAAAAACACGAAACAACTCAAAAGTTTATTAGGTTGCGTGAACTATTACTCAAGGTTTATTCCGAATTTCGCCATGCACACTGCAATATTTCTTCAGTTGTTGCGAAAGCACACTAGATGGAAGTGGACTGAGCATCATGAAAGAGCTTTCAACAATTTAAAAGCAATGTTTCATGAATCGTGTATGATAGCATATCCCGATTTCACTAAGCCATTCATATTGCAGACCGACAGTAGCAATCTTGGAATGGGTGCCATACTATTCCAAGAAATTAATAACCAAGAGAAGATAATAGCAATAGTGAGTCGTGTTTTGAAAGAATGTGAGACTCGTTACACGGCCACAGAGAAGGAAGCGAATGCTGTTGTATGGTCAATACACCGATTGAGAGAGTATCTTGTAGGAAGATCATTCATTATTAGAACGGATCATAAAGCCTTAGTTTTTCTAAAAAGATGTCATCCAAATAACGATCGACTACTGAGGTGGATAATATGGTTACAACAATTTTCTGTCAAGGTAGAATACTGCCCAGGCAGATGTAACTTGTTGCCCGATTTGCTTAGTAGGAATGTCAATGCCGAACACAATTCAATGCCTAACACTTTGTTCCCTGCTTCTTCAATTCAGTTAAATATAATGAGCATGCCAGGTTTAACTTGGGAAAACATCGCAAGATTTCAAGATGCCGATGCCATAATGGAAAAGATGAAAAGATTTTGCAGAGGAGAACTCGAACCTACGGATCCAGATGTACGACGGTGGACGGCTGACCCATTGAAATGGAAATTGGTAGATCAAGTTTTGCTCATAAGGGTGCAACAACAGCCATCGCTTTATCGAATCTGGATACCGCAAATCTTAACAACCGGGATCATCTGGTTCGTGCATACCTCTTTAGCACATTTTGGGGCCGAAAAAGTAGACCAAGCAATTAAGGAAGTTTGTCATTGGAAAGGGAGAAAAAAACAAGTGGATAACGAGGTTGCCAAATGTGTACTATGTCAGAAAACCAAGTACCCGAATCGACATTATTCGGGCGCAATGCATGCTATAATACCTTCAAAAGAAAATGAGCTAGTTGCCATAGACTTATATGGTCCTTTACCGAAGGCCAAATATGGATATAAACATATTTCTGTATGCATCGATGTGTTTTCTAAGTTGACCCAAGTATACCCTGTGAATAGAGCGAACACTAAAAATTGCCTGCACCAGTGAATCCTGGTTACAGGCCATGCAACATATGAATGTCAAACATATATGTTCCAGCATTAGACACCCACAGTCAAACCCTTCAGAAAGAGTAATGAAGGAACTGTCGAGGCTATTTCCAGTCTACGTGTCGAGGCAACATAGCGAGTGGTCGCTACTAATTCCACATATAAATAAATGGTTAAACCAAATCCACCATGAGTCAATTGGAATGACCCCATATGAGGCCCATTTCAAACGAAAACCAGAGCATCCATTACAAACCCTTATGAAACCAGAAATAGAGCACAAAAATCTAGCCAATGAAGAAATACTTAGAAAGCTAAGAAAAGCGGCAGATAAAAGAAAATCACAAGCTACCGGAAAAACTTACGAATTCCAAGAAGGGCAGAAGGTATTATTAAGGGTTCCGAAAAGTTCTGATTTGATACATAAGCAGTATCATAAATGTTTTAGATTGTTTGAGGGACCGTACTCAATTGCTCACAAACAAAATCCCAATGTAGCAGTGTTAATAGATGAAAGCGGGAATACAATTGGAAAGTATAATTTCCATAGTTTACGACCTTTTAAAGAATAGAATAAATGTCAAGAGAAAGAATAAAAGAAGAAAGACGAAAGAAGAAGGAGGAGAAGAAAGAAGAAGAAGAAGAAGAAGAAGGAAGAAACAAGATAGCTCGACATTCCAGAATCAAGACAGAAGAAAGGAAGAGCATCAAGTTTGGTTAAAAGATTTTTTCGGCATATGAAATCAAATCCCACAAAATCTTTTTTCCGAAAGAAGGGGTTATGTGACCATCCGTTTTGCCGAGGTCTCGGAAAACGGGGCACATCAATATTCAAGAATAAGATAAGCTGTTTGAACGCGCGCCAACGCGCATGAATACAATCCGAAAATGGAAACTACGAACTATATCCGTAAGAGAGCGTCTCGGTAGAGTATGCGGCACCGAGAGTCGAGAGAAAGAAAGCTTTCTTTTCTGAAGTAACAGCTGGAGAGTGAGGACCTACCGATCACGAGAAGGCGGCACCTCGTACTGCTACGGACTTCAGGACTGCATCTACGATAAAAACTCTTCCAAGACATTTCAGGGAGTTTTTATTTTTATATTTATTCTTCTTATACAATAGACTCAGTTGTCGTATTGTAGATTCTTTTAAATATGGAATTAAAAGCTAGTTACATTCTATAAAAGAATACGAAAAGAGTATCAACGGAAAACGAGACGGAGGCCACATCGTGAGTTGAACAACGGTACTGAAAAGGGGCGACCGTGCGGTTCTGCAGAGGGGCGGCTTTGCTCCCGACCGAGCTGCAAGGACAAGGACATCGAGCGATTGGAAGAGTCGACGCCGCAGATTTCTCTACGCCGTGAGAAGACACAGTAAGGTCGTGCCAACTTGAACAATTTGTAGATATTAGAAGGAATAATTTGTTTCGGAAAGAAAGTATTAGTACAAGTTCTTTATACCGATATTCTGTGAAAAATAGAATCAATCTTTTCTTTCAAGAAAAACTTAGCTAATTGTAAAGTTGCAACTAGGAAATTTACGACTGGAATGATTAGGCAAAGTTTTAAGTATTCTTTGAAATTGATTTAAATGAGAGAAAGGAAACAGTGTAGTTAATTATTAAGAGTGTAAGTTGTTTTCTTTTTTCAGCAAGACAAAATTCTTGTATATGTAAAGTGTTTTATGTTCATTTACTGTAACAGCAATTTAATTAGAATATACTTAAGTAAGTGGAAAGTGATTCGACTTGAGTTTCTGTGTAAGTGCATTCAATCCACAACGGCCCACATGACCCTGATCCCCGCTATTCTAATTGTATTTTTTTATTTTGCGCCCACCTTGAAAACCCATTCTGAGCTAGCCGGCGGAGGGGTGGGTCGCAATATTTCGATGAAGCATTAAATATGTGGATATCCCGACTAAAATCTTATACTCATGACATGGGACAAGAAAGAAATCTAATGACATTATTCGCGGGTGACCAACTTATAATACCAAATGATGAATATAGCCCCTAGAAAGCATTCTTTGAATTACAAAAGGTAACTGAAATATACAATCTCTGCATATCCTCTACAAAAGCAAAAGTCATGGCCTTTGAAGGAATGGAACCGATGAGATCCAAACTAGTTGTATATAATTCATCTACAGAACAAGATTCAAGTTTCAATTTCTTGGGAAACAAAATGTCACATAGAGGGGAAATATATATATATATATATATATATATATATATATATATATATATATATATATATATATATATATAAATTTATTTCGTTTTCCCCAAAGACTAATGAAAAAATAGAAAATATATAAAACAAAAATTCATTATTGTGTTTGAAAATTGCTCCATACAAGTATTTTCAAATTTTCGAACATTGAAAGTTGCCAATCAGTTGAAATAAAATCGGAGCGGTTCAAAGTAAGTATTTTACTTCCATAGAAGTATTTGTACACTTACTCTTCACCACACATTAAAAAAATTATTTCTTCTTCTTCTTCTTCACTTCACGGATTAGGGAAATTCCCTGTTCCGGCTTCATTACACCATCTCTGTCGTGGACGGCCAATGTCCCTTCTTCCTCGTGGTCTGTACAGAAAGGCATGTTTGGAAATCCTTTCGTGAGACATTCTTCCTAAGTGCTGTACCCACCGTGATCTGTATTCATTTACTTTTTCATTGATAGAAAATATATTAAGTTCCTTTCTTATATCTTCGTTTTTTATTTTGTCCATTAGGGTGCAGCGTTTAACTCTTCGGAGGAATTTCATTTCCGAGGCTTGTATCTTCATTTTATCTTGTTTTCTTAATGTCCATGATTCACACCCGTAAAGCAGTTGTGGTACTGCCATGACTTTATAAAATTTTAACAGTGTCTCTTTTCTGGTCTTATTGCGAAGATACTTGTTTATTGTTCCACAAGTATGTTGGAAACGTTGTAATTTTGTTTTCATATCATCACTGTAATCGTATGTGATATCACAGCCCAAATAATTGAAATGTTTCACTTGCTCTATTACTTTGTCTTCTATTATTATTTTAGTTCTGACAGGATACTTGCCTCTGAATGCCATCACTTTAGTTTTAGAGACAGATATTGAGAGACAATATGATTTGCATATTCTATTTAGCTGGTACAAGGACTTTTGCAGACTTATTTCGTTCTCTTCTATAATTATATGATCGTCAGCATACAGAAGTGATTGTAGAGGTGTATTTGGATTTATCCAAATACTTGGTTCATTTAAACTTTTCCATTCTCTTAGAATGTTGTCAATATAAATATTAAACAATGTGGGGGACAAGCTACACCCTTGTCGTACCCCTCTATTTACTTCTAACTCTTCTAACATTTTGTTCTGAACTTGTAAATTAATGCTTGTTTTGTGATAGAGGGATTTAATAACTTCTATCAAGTGGAAAGGATAGCCCCTTTTTCGAAGAATCCGCCAGAGAAGTTCACGATTAACTCTATCAAACGCTTTTTCATAATCTATAAAAGCTATGTGGGTCTCTAAATTGAACTCTCGTCTCTTTTCTATTATTTGGTTTATGGTAAACACATTGTCTGTACACGATCTTCCTTGCCTGAAACCACTTTGTTCTTCCAATAAGAGTGAATCTGAGATTGTTGTGAGCCGTTTATTTATTATTTTTGTGTAAACTTTATAAGCGTTGATCAACAAGCTTATTCCTCTGTAATTCTGCGGCTGGCTTCTATTTCCTTTTTTAAAAAGAGAGATGACTTTTGCTTTCTTCCATGCATCAGGTATTCGGCATTTTCTCCAACAATTATTAAATAGTTCAAGAAGTCTGTTCTTCAGTTCTTCACCTCCATATTTTAGGAGTTCTGCATTGATACCATCTACCCCAGGAGCTTTTCTATTTTTCATGCTTGACAGTGCATATTCCATTTCTTGTTTGCTCAAAGGGTCTATCTGAGGGTTGTTGTATTGTGACTTATCTTCATCGATTACAGTTGGGTCATATAAGAGATCTTTATAATATTTTATCCAGTCATCTTTCTTTATTACATTTAGTTCTGCTTTGTCATTTTCCTCTGATTTTAGATGTTTCATGATCTTGTAAGCCAGATTCTGCCTACCATGGACATCATTTTCAATTGTGCTGATAAAAAGGTCCCACGATTCTTCGTGAGCTTTTTTCACTAATTGCTTTGCACGATTCCTTTTTCGTATGTAGTTTTCTTTCCTCTCTTGCGTTGTTTTCTGAAGTAATTCTTGATAGGCATTTTTCTTTTCACGTATGGCTACAGCTATCTCATCGTTCCAGATTTTCAAGCCTTTTCTTTTTCTGTGTTTATTCCTTTTTCCAATAGCTTCATATGCTGCAGTGTTTATAATATTTTCAATATTGCTCCACTCTACATTAATATCATCTAAAGGCGTCTGTCCATTTATTTGCTTCAGACGTGTTTGATAGAGATTTCTTATGCTTTCTTCTCTTAAGAGATGGACTTTGTAAATATCTCTCCTCAGAGATTCCTCGTTTTGGGGCTGTTTTGTCATAATTTTCTTCCATCGGGCTATAATTGAGATCTTTGAGACTACTAAGTAGTGATCGGATGATATATCACTGCCTCTGTAAACATGAATATTTCTAATTTGGGGTGCTAATTTTCTGTTTGCTATAACATAATCTATCAGTGATCTTGTGGTGCCATTGCTCCAGGTAAATTTATTTATATCCTTTTTCCTAAAGAAGGTATTCATTATTTTGAAGTCATTAGTAGTAGCAAATTCCCTAAGTTCTTGCCCATTTTTATTGATAGTTTCTTCTCCAAAGCATCCAACAACATTTGGAATTATCTGTTTTCCTATTCGGGCGTTTAGGTCTCCTGCAATTATTATATAATCATTTTTGTTACATTTATCTAAACTCCTTTGAAGAGTTTCATAAAATGCGTCAGTGTCCTCTATTCTGCCTTCTTCTGGTGCGTACACTGCTAGTACGGTTAGATGTCCTCTTGGAATTTGGAATCGTGTTTCAAGTATCCTGTCACTGTAATATGTATAGTGTAAGAGTTTATTTTTCCATTTCGAATCCATTAATAAAGCAACCCCACTGCATGCCCTTTTATTGGTGTCTACTCCACTGTATATTAATGTGTAGTCATAGAGATCTTTTGTTCCTTTACCCTTCTTTTTTGTTTCAGAAATAACTGCAATATTTACATTCCTTGCTTTTAGCTCTCTCTCCAATTCTGCCTCTTTATTATTTAGCCCTCTCACATTCCATATACCTAAAATTAGTGTATCCGTTATTCCCAATCGTTTTTCCTTATTCTTGCTAGAGTTGTTATAGTGGCCGTCATGCTGTTTCACTTGAAGCTTTCGAGTAAGAATATTTCCCGGTAAGGTTACCAGCCTTTCGCGGGATTGTGATCTGACAGGGCTGCTGTCTTATGGCTTGATCACAAACCACCATGCGTACTAACCCCACATGGGGGGCTGCTCCTTCTGCCCTTTTCTGGCCATTAGAGACTTTATCCTTGTTACCCCGGACATGGGTTACAGCTGCTTGTGCGGAGGTCTTTATCGCGGGACTGCCGTTGAGGTCCTCTTCTGGAGTACTTTTTCGTCTGATCCCTCTCCTTCGACCTGTCCGGCAAGGGAGGCCCTACCAGTAGCTACGCTACCGCCGGCATAGCACTCAGGATCATGGGGATACTCAAGCTCCACCACCAACTTCAAGGTCATGTACTCCCTAGGTGGAGTTCGACATCCCTCATTCTAGCATATTTCAGAAATATACAAAAATA
>BLKR01007809.1:0-30810 GCA_011170035.1 Teleogryllus occipitalis
GAGATACCAGGAGGCGTGGCCCTCCCGGCAAGCCGACGTGTTGATTGGCACTGAATCTTATTTACTAGCGAGGGAGATTCATCGCCGTCTCCCAAGACAACATGACTTACGAAACGAATGTCCTTAGCATTTGATGCATCCGGCAACACGAAATAATTAACACGAAACAATTGTCATAAAACAATAAAGCAATTTTCAATAAAATAACAATACGTCGTCTCAGTAGTCAAACAATTTAACGTAACTAAACGTTTATTCATCGATTACTGATTGTCTGGTGTACTCTAAAACATCTGCTGAAAACATAACTTTCGAAGAGGTGGTTCACTTGCCAGTGAAATGAGTAATGCGTAAATTTATTACAAAAAATATCGTATCAGGTTTTGTCACCAAAAATTGTTTTGTTGGAGAGTGCTATAAGACATAATGATGCTATTCCTTTTATCAAACACTGTTTGCATTGTCAGTCTGGTTTTGTTATGTTGTCGTAACAACTAACCCTAGGCTAACCTGTTTTCTACGTGTTACTTTTTAATGTCTTTGTGGTATATCTGTGGCTCTCTTTGCTGATTCTGCAACTCTCGAAGTATCAGGTTACCACTGTTTTTCGTATTTTCTGTGTTCTTTCAGTTCATTTCTCCTTCTACTTTTTTACAGCGTTCCCCTTCCTCCGTCTCTTTCCAGCGCTCCCTCCTAGCCATATCCTTGATCCCTCGCGCTGTTCCATCGAACTACCAATTTTAGGAAGAGGAGTTTATTGACGAGAGAACGCTCTCTAGATATATTTCAACCATCTCATATGAAGCGTCCCGACCACAGCTATCGTAAAACCGCCAGTTCAAGATCACGAGAAACCTATCGTTAAACTTTCTGCCAAAGCAAGGGGCCAAAACTTGTTTGTACAAGTGACCGAATACAAAAATTACGCTAATGTAGTGCTTATTCCGAAAAAACACAATTCCATTAGAGCAACTAAAAATAAAAGTATGTTTTTGAGCGTTTGTGGTACTTTTTATGCACCTCATTAATAAAGTAAAATTGTATCCTTTAACAAGGTGTAATTGATTAACAAAAAGAATATAAATTTGCTGTTCGGTGTTTTTCTGTCTGTGGATTGATGAAGAAGAAGATGATGATGATGATGATGATGATATTGATGATGAGGAGGAGGAGGATACAAGCTGTTGTCAGAACACAGGGGAGGTTCTGCTTAACTCTTTAGGCGAACCAGTCCTTACGAGATCATTGGATTAGAAGACAGAAATATGAAAAATTATTATATTCAAATATATTATTTTAATGATCAACTTTGTAAACACGCCCGTCCAGATATTTTTAGTAATTTCCAGACTCGTGCAGTAAATTCCACTCCCATGCCGCAGCAAAAAATTCCAAATAACGTCGGACCCGGACGGTAATCGCGCGTCCAAAGAATTCCTACCGGCAATGGCTAATGAAGCCGCGCTTATTAATGCGCAAAACTCGGAAATGGGCGGTTGCAGAGGATTATGCCTCGTGATTGATGAGCGTGACGGGGTCCGCGGAGGCGCGGCGGTGGGGCCGAGCCGGAGGGGCGAATTGGGGCAGGAAATCGAAAGAGCCCTCTGCGAGCCGCGCCGTGCCGCGCCGCCGTTCGCGTCCCGGCCCGTCGCCGCCGCCGCCGCCGCCACCGCCGCCGCCGCCGCCGCCGCCGCCGCCGCCGCCGCCGCCGCCGCCGCCGCCGCCGCCGCCACCGCCGCCGCCGCCGCCGCCGCCGCCGCCGCTGTCGCCGCCACCTCCGCCGCCGCCGCCACCGCCACCACCTCCACCGCCGCCGCTTCCGCCGCCGCCGCCGACACCACCGCCTCCGCCGGTCGATCGTGCTCTGAGGTCCCCGCGCCTCGCCCTTGTGCGCCCCACCCCACCCATCCCAGTGCCCCGCCCGGTTGAATAATATCGGCCGGCGATGGCGTGGCCCTGCGCCCGAGAGCGACGTCGAGCTGCCGAGGTATCCTACAGCCCGTTAGAGGACGGAGTAGCCCGTGTGGATAGGTGACCGCATGAATTTGCATGGAATGGTTTCATTGTTTTGCTGTATTGTTTTCTTTAAATGTTTTGTAAATGCTTCAAAAATATATTTATTTTTTACTGACACGTTATAGCTTGTTATTGCCTGCGATACGGAGCGCGATATTCACTGCATAACTTACCTGGATCGAAAGGATCGTGGCTACGAAGGAAATATGAAAACAGTTGAATGATGCTACATGTTTTCTTATGGAGGGAATTATGAAAGGAAATTATGGGAGGGAAATATGAGAAGACTAACCGAGTGAAGTTAACATCTAGTTGACTAGTAAATAAGTAAATTTGAATCAATGAAATGATGTAAAAATATGTATGTACCACGGGCGTCAACTGGTTGTAATGATCGGGCCAAAGGCACTCCGGCATTTTGTCGCCGCTCGATTATTAGAACCCTTATAACACGCTTGATGCGAAAACAAATATTAATGTCTGTTACTTTGAAAAACGGAATGCATTCAGTCACAAAAATTTTTAAATTATATATTTAATTTTGAATTCAATGAAAGAGAAAGAGCTGTAATTGAATGTCGAAAAGCGCTTAATGCGAGAACTTTTCAGCACATTTATAATGCAGTTTCGTAGCAAAAATATTTTGTGTGTACACTTCAAATGAAAGGTTAAAAATTTGTTGTTAAATATTCATATTTCCCGGTATTTAACTCACGGAAGTTTAACTCAATTTTACGGATGTTTGTATATGAAATTCACTCAAGAGTTTTGAAGCCAAGAAATGTATGTAGTGATTAGCATTTTCACGAAAGTCTGTTATTTTAAGTTAGTTTCGAAACTAAACATTGAATTTCTGTTTGACTTTTTTCACAACTACATATATGCCAGAGTATAAAAACCAATTCAAAAACTGTATACATAATTTTGGTTTATGTACTGTTTTTCATCGTGAACTACGAGAAAAATTTCAGTTAACCTTTCAAATCAAATTATTGCTCTGTTCGCTTTTCTCGAGTTCTTGTTCTTTTGTCAGCATGCAATATTAAAAGCGGACGGACACGCTTCGTGCAACGTTCGGCGTTTAAACGTTTTATTTCTCAATTTTAGATTCTCAACGCAGTTGCCAAAATTTTACTGTCGACTTATTTCAGTTAGTAGGCTTATAGATTCACTTTCAACAGGTGTAATTATGTAATTTTACCCATTTCTTTTCCCACATTTCGCACATTCTCATAATTGTGTAACCTTCTTTGCCTCATCCATCTTCCTTTAATCTCCGACCACTCTCGCGTGTTTTCCACACACACGGGCTTACGCCTTATTTCCATTTAAAACTGTTTCTCCATTCTGGTCTTAAATCCACGAGCCATCTGCCTGCAGGGAATTCTCTTTGCAGCGCTCATCCTCCGCGAAGTTGTCGAAGTGCTTCCCGGCTCCCTCACCATTCGACCCCCCTCCTCCCCCCTTTCTTTGGGAGCACCTCCGCCGCATTCCGTGTGAGACCAAGACCATCCAGTCTGCACCTCTCTCGGCTTCTCTAAGGTCTTTCCGGAACCGTCGGCAACGCGTTCTGCCCCCCCCCTCTTCCCGTTCCGTTCCGTCGCATCCCGTCGCGTCCCTCCCCGCCCCGCCCCGCCCCGCCCCGCCCCTCCCCGCCCCACCCCGCCCCGCTCCGCCCCGCCCCGCCCCGCCCCGCCCCGCCCCGCCCCGCCCCGCCCCGCCCCGCCCCGCCCCGCCCCGCCCCGCCCCGCCCCGCCCCGCCCCGCCCCGCCCCGTCCTGTCGATCGGTGGCCTTGACTCCTCCTGACTTTCTCCGCTCCAGAGACCTTTATTCCGAAGCCACTGCATTCTCTGAACGCCTCTCCCTGCCCGTCTCCTATCGCCCCGATTCCCTAATTTCCATGAGCTGTTCGCGGTGCAGGCGAGTCTTGCTGAATCTCTATTTGAGGTCGCCATGACCATCTGCATGCTTTTCGTAGCCTTCTGGTTTCATCGTTCTTATTAACGCCTTTATTAATCCCTTCAGACTTTGGTTATCCATCCATTAAAAGAAAACCCTCCATATCTCTCTCCCTCTCTTTCTTTCTCCCCCTCTCTCTCTTCCACTCTCATACACAAACACTCGGACACGCACAAACTAATTTCAATTCCGGGTAGTTTTCTTCTTGCAGTATCCGGCAAAAACTCTTTTCCTTTTTCCCTCGCTTCTGTATCCTTGCTCGTAGAGGTTCACTTCTAGAAGCAACTCTTCCACATGTAGTATCCCGCTCTCTCTTATTCTTCGCCTTGAATGGGGCTGTGCTGCTTCATTAGCGACAATACTCCCACCATCTCAGTTTCCAACCTCATTATTATTCACATTCTTCAGTGCCTGCATTTATCGCGTGAATTTCTATTGTTCTCTTCGTTAAATCATGCGCCGCACTGTCATCGATACAGAAAGACTACCCGTCTCCCGCTATTTCCTTCGTTTTAACTTGCTTGGGTCTTCAACTTACACTCACCCATCGCCTTATCCCAACGCTGTTCTCAGAGCTTGGCCTACAAACGCGTAGAAGGCGAAGCAGAAACTATTTGGCTTCCACGTTCCACCTAGGTTCCGGGCTTTCCAATTTTATATTTCGCGCAAAATGCGAATGTAAACACATTTCGGATTCATCTCCGTAGCTGGAGGGAAACAAGGGATGGAAGAATCTTCCCCCGACTTGTGGATTGCCTCAGGAAATGAGAATCTAATGGAAAAAATGTTCCGCGGGCGTCTACTGCTGCTTTCATTAGATTATGAGATAAAGCTCCCGCTCCGACGGAGCCAATATTGCCGACGGGGTCTTGCTCCGCATGTTGCGCCCTGATTAAGCGCTCTATGCTGATAAGAGGATGTTACTACAAAGTGTACTCCTTTTAATGTTGCCTTCTTTAAGCAGCGCGGTATTTCCTTTTAGAAATGAGAATCGAGATGTTGCGAACACGATCGTGGTCGTCTTTGGGGGTTTTTCTAGCTTATCGACATTACCTTTTTTCATTCATGTAACATAAAAAAGCATTTTTTCCTGTGTATTTGTTTTCGAACTCGTGATATTACAAGTTTCGTACACAGAATGGGTGAAAAGTACCTAGTTAGTGAGTTAATACGTGGTTAGTGGTATATGAAAGAAGAAAATGTGGAATAAAAAGTAATGACAAACAATGAACAGGTGAAGTCTGTGGCTATAACTACAGTGGCATCGAAACAAATAAAAGAACTTTCGTTCCAGGATATTTTAAAACAAATTTATTGTAAGGGTACATACAAAATTAAAAATGTGTTAGAATTCGGTTAATTTGCAAATTTTTAATTTTGCTTAGTTGTGTAAATGAAATTGTTAATTGATTTCAGTGAAAGTAAAAGTGTATTGATTTCAAAAGGTATAATAAAGGGAAAGGACTCATTTAAAATTGAATAATAGGTTTGAAATGTGCGTAATAATTTCTTATTACACAAGAAAACCTGTTTTCATATATTATGAAATCTTTTAATACAAGTACAATCAAGAAAGAGACTATCAGAGACATCAATAAGTTAATTCAACGGAGAGTAACTTTTAAGGTCGGCAATTGAATTTTGAATTAACATCTAAACGTCGAATATATTGTCCATAAAACAAGTGCGCTTATTCATTGTATCGTAATGTGAGAGTAGAAATCTCGCTTCCAGTAATTCTCGACCTCCAGATTTCGGCGATCAAGTGTATGAACACCACTGAGTTCCGAAATGTCGACTCGTAAAATTTTGATATTGTTACGAGGAACGTTACTAGTCAAGCGAAAAGTTTTTCGCTTCAATTTTTGCAAATTAGTTCGAACGTAGGCAGCGGTCGTGCGATATAAACGGTTCATTGATGCATGCCATGGTTTGCTCCGGGAATATTTTACCCTAAGCGGATGCGGACCTCAGCACTAAGTTTAATGTACTGAGAGAAACCGTTAGCGTTTCGGTCAACTATAGAATTGCGCTGTTCTACAAAAATAATCATTTTTTTCTGAGGGAAACATTTGTGATTTATACGGAAATATTTATTCTGAATTCATATATGTAATATGATACTTTCTATAAGGCACAGTTTTTAAGTTATTCACAATTTCTTTATTCCCTTTTCCCCTCTTGTGCCCCTTTATAGGAAAACTGTAACAACTACTATCCTAGAATTTTTCCAAAAATTGTAAGGAAACGTTTCAATCTGAAGAAAGATAAAAGCTAGTATAGACCTATAACATGTAATATAGTGTATGCAAAAACTTATTTTCAAACTGAATATAACAACAAAATTATCTATTTCCTGAGAATTTACGCAGTATATTTTCTCTTGTGATCACTTTTGCACTCTCGAATGCACTTTTAAACTCTCCAGCAGTAGTTCGCAAGCATCGAAGGCATCCATTTTCTTTCGTATCGCTTTTCCATGAACATTATGTCTTTATAAACTCTTTCTACCGCTATTCGGAAACGTCACTACAGTTTTCGAAAAATAGCTCAAATGTGAAACAAGAAAATGCAATTTTAAGGATAGGTTGCATCCTAAATCCCTATATTCATTTATCAGCTCTTGAACTACTTCTTAAGAGTTGTTTTCTAGAAAGTTTTGCATTACATTCTTGAAACATATCCATGCGTTTTTCTCTTCTGATGTTTTGCGTTGCTCAACATTTTTATCTTTCAGAAGTTATCTAATTTGGGGACCCACAAACAAACCTGTCTTTATTGTTGCAGACGAAAGACCAAGAAATTTTTGTGAAAGATAAATAAACCCGCTTCTATATTGCTCAAGGCTTTGACAAACTGTTTCATATCACCCAGCTTAATGTGAAGTGGAGGCAGAAGGGCATCATCTCAGGCTTCCAACTTATCTCTCTGAATATTTTTCTCTCACTTTCCATTCACGTTGAGGTCAAATTTTTCTTTTGTAATGGGATATTCTGTCGTATGTATCCCACTCACACTGAAAACACCACATCTCTATTTGGTTTAGTCATGTCGCATTCCTAATACAATAACTAAAAATTTCATTAAATTTAATAACTCAAAATCTGTGCCTAGTAGGAAATTTCTAATTCTCGATTTGAATTTATCATTCCAAAAACCTTTAGAAACATATAGGCTTGTAAGAAAATATTCCCATGTACAACAGTTGTGTTATTGATGAATGTCGTATTGTCTCTCAAATTATAATCAAACGTAGTCAAGACATTTGAAGGAAAAAAGTGCTCCTGTTTCAAATGCGAAGTGTAGAAGAGAGGCCTCGAGAGAGTTCTGAATTAGTTACTTTTATTATTTTTCATGTAGAGTGAGTCAAGAGAGGAGTGTGATGTGATGGAGTGTGAAGCGGTGTCATGCTTTCCTTATCGCGTACGCTCCATCACGGCCGTTCCAAAGAGGAGCACAAAAAGAAGAAATTAGAGTACAAAGCATATGCGTGCACAGAACGGGAAGGACAGGACGGTAGTGAATGCACATTTCGAAAGGGATCCCCTAGCCCTACGTAATAAAACATTTTATTTCCTTAAATATGGTTAATTTCTGATTTTCATTTCTTTTGATGAAACGGGACATTTGGGAAAGAAGCGTTCCAAACCATTTGGCAGCCATGTAAATGGTTCAACGTAAACTCAGTTGTATTTATTAATTCATCAATAATTTACTTGTAATATGTTTTTTTTATTTGCTATAAAAATATGTCTTATGTAATTAAAGACTTAATTGAAAAAAGGGGCTCAGATGGGCCCAGTAATGTAACACTCTCTTGGTTTAGGCCGCGCAAATCTACAATCCAAAGAATCAGAAAGCGTTGATTGTCGATCTCCAAACCTCGAAACTGAAGCACATGATCGTCAACGAAACACGGAAAGAGTGTTCTTCCTCACTTCAGATTTTTTTTCCCACGATGAATGCGGTGCGCCAGGGTAGCAATTCGAGCGAAGAGAGGGCGACTCGTTTTCATTCTTGCAAATTAGTTGCAACATGGCGGCGTCGGCGGCGCGCATGTAAATGCTGCGGTGCCGTGGGGTGCGCGGCGGGGTGGTTCGGTGGTGCGGTGTAGGGCCTCTCTCGTCGCGGGTGCTCGCGCCTCTTGCGTCGGGTGCGGAGATCAGCAAAAAAGAGTGGAGCCCCCAGAGAATCGGGGCGCGTTGTGTGCCTCGGCCTACGCGATCGATCAGAGCGTGGGTCGACGAGGAAGGAACGCTAGCTGCACACTGGTCGGATGTGGGTGGACCGAAAGAACACACTGCGGAAATATTTTTTTTAATTGAGGAGGTACTACATACAGATTCACTCGAGATAAAATAAGCTGAAGGTAAAACCAATTACGTCGAAATGCGTGAATGTTTGGAAGTAATATTGAGATAATTAGTATTTAATATGCCTACAGTTTGGTCTGTAGAATAGTTTGCTGACGTTTGGCGCGTTATTTCATTTTGGCGTCTTCTTCTGGTCGATGGTTAAATATTGTTTTAGGAGAAGGAGCTGCTATCTAAAAATGATAAACTATGTAGTGATGTTTTTTTACACCATTTCAGCTTTATAGTGATGATGAAAGAAAATAGTTACGAAACAGGAAATTTGTAATGTTTCACGAGATAGTTAAAAAGAAGAAACTGAAAATAAAATTCTACCAGTACTCAACCTTGAAAAATCCTTTTGATAAACTTTATAGACAATTCATTGTCTTTTACTTTCATTTACAGTAACATTATCAATACTAGAATTATGGCTTCAAAATCAAAGAAAATGCGACGTCTACCCTTTTTTCAGTTAGTTCGATCCACTGTGCCGTGCTGGGAAAGTCTGGGTCGTGCGAGAAGCCAGAGGCAAATGTAAAAAAAAAATGGTACGTCTTTTTTTCTCGGTTTTATTTCTGCTGGGTCGCTGGGTTTACTGGATAAGGAGGCTATATTTAAATTTTACGGCTATTACAATGCAGGGTGATCATCTCCAGTTTCCGCTGATGTGATTTACTTTGGAGTTTCTGGATTTGAGGAACAGACCGATAAGATTTCCTTTACATTTACAAACTTTTCCAGCATTAGGGATTGTAATTTGTTCCCAAAATGTTATAGTATAAATTGGGACACATCTGTAGCAACTATATAATATATATTATATTATATTAATAATATTATATATTATATTATATTAATAATATATATTACAAAATTATAATTTTCCTGCAGCCATTATTTTAATTACTACTTTGGAATTAGGTAGATATTTTACAATATGTTTGTTGAACCTGCCACAAATCAATGGGTAAGCGCAAATCTCACTTTTAAATTTCGCTAGCTATTAGTTCAAGTTCAATCGTTCTCACTGTCTGCGGTTGTTTTAGCTGTTATTTGAAATACTATTAATGAAAGGACCACGATTGTATGACTGATACAAGCACTCAGTGTGAGTTACAGTATTCTGTAAATATCAGAGTGCGGAGGAAGGGTGCAGAGTGCAAATCCTTTACCTACAGTACAGATATTTTGTTACAAAATTCCGTAAATAAGTTTTTTATAAAAGCAAATAGTTTATGAATGTGCTTTTGAACATTAATTCTGACTTTTATTATATTTTGGATTTCAACAAATGATCCCTCTGAAGCATAATTATATATATATATATATATATATATATATATATATATATATATATATATATATATATATATATATCATTTGGTACTTACTTGGTATTTTATTTATATTTTATTTTCTTTATATTTGTAGACTGATGACGGCAAAGTCGTCGAAAGCCGGCTATCTAAATAAATAAATTAAGTTCACGGAAATGATTTCCTTTATTTATTCATGTAATAACAATAACACCGCATCAGAATTCCCAGAATTGTCAGATTGCAGTTGGTAATGCCTTTTACTGTTTGAAAGGCTCACGGGATCTTTTCTGTGAATGTTTAAGTAAAAAAATGGAAGGAACGTTTTCCGCATACCCTGAACACCAAAGCAGTTTTCGAGAATATGTTCAAACCTTTTCCTTCATACGTACAAAAAACAGAAGATGTTGATGAAGTTCGAGGACAAGATGAGTTGTTCCTAGTTGTTATTAAATTGGTTAAGCTCTGACATGAAGTAGCATTTCTCTTTTCTCACCTTCATATTTTTCTTTCAACATTTCCTGATGAAAATGTAGTTAAGCAAAAGGGTATAAAATAATAAAGCAGAATCGTAATGAATAGTATAACTAGTACATAGAGAATATTGTGTGATGTGAAATGTATAGCTAAAAATTATGAAAATGTATGGTTATTTCTTTCTTTTTCCTTGCATATAATTATTTTAATTTTCAAGAGAGCCCCGCGCTCACTTCCCATCTAAAGTCTGATGCGAGTGATATTGACCTTACGAAAATTAATAACGGATGTTGTGTATTTAAGATTCAGTTCCTCTTTCAGATGTTATTTACAGAGATATTCAAACCCAACGTTAGAGAGATTATATGATATAGTGGTTATCACCGATGTGGAGTGCTTTGAAGTAATTGAAAAAAGTTGTAAAATTATAAGGAAAATAAATAACCAGTGACTTTTTAGACCGGTGTTATCAAATAGATACAGTTGCAAATAATATTACTCTCAAGGACTTGCCTTGTGGAACTAAGTGTAAGTTACTTTTCCGATAATCTGCAAGAAAGTGATGTAACTATTTTGTGAATGCAAGGAAGACCGCGTGAGATGAAAATATTGGCGAATTTGGGACATTAATATTCGATGTTTGTTGTCTTGTTGAATGAGAGAAGAGAGAACTCGAATGTCATGGCAAGATTGAAATGAATAGAATAAAGTGGTTCGAAGAACAAGTTTAAGAAGATTAAATTGCTTTCTACTTGGGAACATCAAATTCAATCATAAAGTCGTGACTGAAGTCTGAAGGACTAGAAAGAGGGATGGGAATGTGAATTGGAGTTACGCGGAAAAGGGCAAGCATCATAGTAATAGATATTATCTTTATAACACAATGGTTTGATTATTAATCACTTTTTTGGATCTTGTTGTATGATTATTTTTGTTGAGTTAATTCAATTCATATTCCTCAACTACATTAGAGATACTATCTTTTGAAATATCGGAAACATTTGCGTAAATTTGCGTCAGATATCCTCATTTCTGTAACTATGAGAGTCATATTTTATTAATATCATACGAGGAATACCATCGACCGAATACCGTTACTATGTAACATTTCAAAGATAACTCTTTCTTTTCTACCTAAGAGGCATTTGTGTTTGTATAAAAAGTGAATTAAAAGCTTGAGCTTTGAATGTTTGTGAAGACAAATTGGTTCACTTTGAAACTTCTACAGATGTGAGCGAACTGTAGATAAATTACCTCCTAGAAGAAATATTTATTTTAAAATATCAGAACTGTATGACTTCACTTCAAAGAATTACGCGTAAACATTGCAATTTATTATTGCGGCGAAACATTGCAAACTCACCGAATGAATTTACTCTGCAAATGAACGCTCATTATACCTTTCTAAAAAATCTTCAAAATATTAACTTATTTTGCCATTTATTTTATCAGATTGCAAACACATCTATGCTCAACAACCTCAAATAACTTCTCTCTGTCGCTCACGTTCTGCTTTTCTTTTCCACCTCTTCGTCAAT
This sequence comes from Teleogryllus occipitalis, assembly GCA_011170035.1. Taxonomy (NCBI): domain Eukaryota; kingdom Metazoa; phylum Arthropoda; class Insecta; order Orthoptera; family Gryllidae; genus Teleogryllus; species Teleogryllus occipitalis. The sequence continues at coordinate 11,663 of BLKR01007809.1, forward strand.
TACTTTCTCCTTTTGATAGCTTTAATGCCTATTAACGCCATCCACCCATGGACGTCGCTGCCAGGACACGTCCACCCATTTTATCAAGTACAACCGATCGTTTTTATTGTCATTTCGTTATTTAATGTTCATTTAAATAATGTACTGAGTAAAGACTGATCTCCCCGGATCAAACTTCAAGGTTGACGAATAATGGCATTGTTAGTATGAACCTAGAGTTAGCTCCCTTCGAAGACTGAAAACGTTCTTAAGAAAAGTGACACAAAGATGATTGAATAGTGTTCATCTGCGTCACTCACCAATATTTGCTAGACCTTTCCGCCCTAGACGAGTGGATTTACCATAGACTAATAGCTGACAGATGTATTGCAGCCAGTGACCGTTGCAGGATAATTTTTTTTGCAATATGCATTAAAAAAATGGTTGTATTTGAAACGGGTTAAGTCAATTCAGTTGGCAACTTTTTTCGTTTTGTACATTTAAAAAAAAATCCGAGTGTATTATTGTATTCATTACTTGCAGCGACATAATTTAACCTTTTCCCCCTACCTTGTGCATCTTGATCATAACGTATTTATTGATCACATGGTCAATAAATCATTTAAGAATTGCGACTTATACTAAAAATCCTCCTCACCCGCATACATTTTTCTGTCCAGTCAGGCCCATGCAGCACCGACTGTCGTATCCGTCGTTACCCATCTCGGCTGGCTGTATCGTGTCAATTTCCTTCACCCGCTTCGTCTTTCCTACCGTATGCAGTGTCGAAGCTAGACAATTTCGGGCCCGGGTCAATGCTGAAAAGTACCCCCCCCCCCGTCGGAAAAATTAAAAATGTGAAAGATATCTCAAGAAACTGTATGAGCTATTTTATTTCAACAAATAACTAATATTATAACGTTTAAACTAGTAAAAGGTTTGGGAATATATTTTAATAGTTTTAGTAAAAGTATTTAGTGATCAGTTAAAATAATTTCCACGATGAGCTTAAAACGCTAAAAATGTGTTATGTTTAGTTAGTGTTTAATATAATGAATTTCAGTGAATTTCTATTTTAATCTAAGCGCCATTTCATTCATTTCATAGAGTCCTACCTTATAAGTAATGACTTTAACTATTCTAGTTAAAAAATTAATTGAAAATTTTGTGAAATATCGGACTAATTTACTGTGACTTATAAAATTAGGATATAATTAGGATTTTCTCGAGTTCTAATTTCTTTTCCAATTTTTTACTATTTTTCCGAGCATCGGGCCCCTTGCCTTGCGGGGTTCTGGGCGATCGCCCGGCCTGCCCATGCCTAGCGTCGGCACTGACTGTATGCTTTCTCTACGACCGCGTACTACGCACCGTCTCTACTGAGGGGCGTGCGCAGTTCGGCGCTGCGGGTCATAAAACACTCGGCGTTATTACTGCGCAGCCCCATCTGGCGGCAGCGGAACCTCGCGGCCGAGGAGGGACGGCGGGCGGGGCGAAATGGATGATGGTGGCGAGTGGCGGCAGGAGTTGATGCTGCATGCTGGACGACGCACGTGGAAGGAACAGAGAACGGATGTTACAGAGAAAATAAGCAGAAGAATATCAGCAGTAGCTGATAAAACAGAGAAAATAAGCAGTAGCATTCAAGGAAACTTGGAATTGAGTGAAAGCGGAAACGGGATATGGCAAGCAAGAAGAAATGTGAGAATGAACATGAAATACGTCGGAAACAGAGAGAGGAATGGCAGAGTAAAGTGTACGGAAAGGCAGCTTGTATTTTATAAGAACTAAATAAATAAGGACATAAATATAGTAGCGGAAAGTGGGATTTGTACGGGATAGCTCACATTTCCAAAATGTTCAAAAGGAAGCAATGCAGTTCTTTTTATTTGACAATCATTGATTGCTAGTTATAGTAAAAAACTTTTTTTCTAGGGCTTTTATCCAGCCAACAGCCGGTTATCCTTTACATCCCGATGGGACGCATATTCAACCATACACTAGACGAACACATTTGCGGGCTCCTCTGATCTGGGGTCAGCAGAACGCGAGGCCCTCCGCGACAACACTTACAAAGCCAAGGGACAAACAACCATGCCCTAGGCGGACTCGAATCCGCGACCCTTCGGATCGAAGCGCTGAGTCGGTACTCGCTCTTAGCCACCTCGGTCATTCAGGTCGGCAGTAAAACACTTATAACACTAAAAGGTGGGTTATATTACTTCAAGAAATTCGCGTTTGTAAAGAAATTAGGATTCAAATTGTGAAGTTGCTGTATGTCTTTAGGCTGTTGTTCGTTGTGTGTGCTCTTAGACAAGTCTTCGTGCTACTCATTCTCCGCAGCATTTTGGTCTCTTATTGAATTTTCAGTGTAATGAATTAATGACAGATGTGATTTGTTATTATTGATTATGCTAGTACTTCATCTACTCTTAAATCTATTATCTAATTTGCTACGATAATTTGTCGTAAAACACATCCATATGTCGTGTACGGAATTCAAAGTCACATATCTTCGGTACAGCCACAGACATCATCACAATGTCGGCAGATAAGAAAAGAATGTAGGGGCCAGGAGAAAAGGGACAAAGAGGTTAGAAATTATATAAGAATCGTGAAACGAAGAAAGGCAAGAGTAAAATCAGGCTGGAGAAGAGAGAACGACAGATTGCTATAAAAGCAACCGGAGCAGGAATGAGAAAAGAAACTGAAGCGAAGCGGCGGCAGTGGCGGATCAACTGATGTCACTGCAGCGCCTCTGACCGGGTGGTCCTAGGTTCGAGTCCCGACGGCGGTAGGATTTTCGACACTAGCTTTTTAGCTAGATCGAATTCAGTCGCTGTCTGGAGGAGAATACTCGCGGCCGGCTGCTCTGATCGGTAGTTTTTCCTGGTTTTCTCCAATTCAACATCAGGCGAATGCGGCAGCAGTACCCTAACAAACAGGCCACGGACCGCCAGCGATATTTCTTTCCTCTTCCTTGTCCTATCCTTTCCCCTTACACACACACACACACACTTACTCTAACATGCCCTATACTACCACATATTCCGGGAGACCGGTTAGGAGGTTAGAGCTTGTTCCGGCTGAGGCGGTGCCCCGCTGGTGGGAGAGTCCAGGTTAGGGGAAAATCCCACTAGCCGATGGTAGGTCGGCGCCGGATCTGGCCATCCAGCGGGGGAAGATCACCCCCATCTCCCGAGGAAAAAACACGCTCTACATTTACGGGACTAATGACCTAAGCTGTTGACGTGCTCGGAATCACTAACCAAGCAACCAATGAAAAGCGAAGGAAGCGGCGGTGGCGGCGGTAAGGCGATGGCGGAGGAGGAGGAGAAGGAGGCGACGGTGGCGGCGGGAGTGGAGGAGGCAAAGAAGGCGAAGTATGCGCTGAAGGCCGTGGCGGAGGAGAAGGAGGCAGCGGTGGCGGCGATGGCAGCGGCGGAGGAGGAGGAGGCTGCGGAGGCGCCGGCGGCGGCGGCACTGAGCGCGTGGCGCGACGCGGCGGAGCGAGGCGCGCAAAGACTGCTCCGCGGGCCGTTGCTTCCTCTTCCATCGATCGGCCACATGCGTTCCCGGCCCCTCATCCCCCGCTCCACGCCGCGCCGCACCGCGCTACGCCGCGCCACGCGCCGCCGTCTGGATTCCGCCCTCCGCACAGCTCCACGCCGCTTGGCACAGTGGGTCGCGCGCAGGGTACTTACGTGGTACTTTCGCAACGATTAGTGCGATGTCAGTGTGAAGGAAGAGGATTTCGCGGTGGGTTTTCGGCGTTAACGAGATTCCCCATTTTTTCAATTGGCGACCGTTTCCATCATCACCCTGATCATGATTGTCAGCTGCTCTTCATAAAATTAACCATCCGTAATAATTAAAACGCAAATACAGTAAGATATGTTGAAAAATAGTAGTAATAATAATGAATGTATGTATTTGGCATTTTGGGTAGGTAGTCCGACTTTGCTGGCCAGCTACGTCCCCCTTCCCTGGACCCCTTCAGTCCCCCTTCCCTGGACCTAGTTAAATTCCCGTAATAATAATATTATTATAATAATAGTAATAATAAGATGAAAAATAAGAATAATAATGTATTTGAAAACAAAAGGAGATACTAAGTCTCATGTATTTGCTATTGTTAAGTTTTTTAAACTCCTTTGTGGATAAATTATATAGGGAAAAGTTTCATTATTATCGTTAATGTTATAATTATCATTATAGTCGCCGCCATTGAAATGTGAAATGTAGCTGAAAAATTTTATGAATTTTTACCAAGTAATACTAATAAAATTATACTAGTATTAATAAGTATTATTATATTCAGTTACTTAATGCAAGAAAAGCAAGAGTAAAATACATTAAACTAACAAATATAAACATAGCTTAGCAGTTATAAAAATATATTAAGATTCTTCGATGAAATAATAAATTATTCAACTAAACCACAAAACTTACTGAAAATGTTTGTATTGATTACCGCTGATAGTGCAGCGATCGGGTCAATTAGCTTTGCAACGTTACGTGCCGCAACTATACATTCCTTTTTGGAAGTCCCTTTGGTCCATTCGGAAGCAGTGTGCTCCGTTCGGTCCCCTCAGACGGCAGCGGCGCGCGTGGCTCCCCCATACGCCTCGCCCTGCGACCCTCCCCTCCGCTCCGCTCCGCTCGCCCCACCCCCAGCCGCGTGCCTCGCCTCGCGCGCGTTTTATGGCCGCCCGCGGTGACGTCACCCGCCTCGCCCGCGCAGACGAGCGTCCGCCGCCGCGCGGCGCGTGCGGGGGGGGGGTGTTGCGGAGGGGAGGTAGGGGGAGGGAATTGGGCGGTGGATGATGACGTTCCGTGTCGGAGCCGCGCGTTTACAAGCGATCCATCAGGAAGCGCGCTCCGCAGGGATCCGGATCATCCGCGTCCCAAGCGGGCTTTTCGCCGCGGGCCGCAGCCGCGCTCTAACGGCCTCGCCCAGCGACGCGGCGGCACGGCGGCTCGTCTCGGAGGCGGTGGCTGGCAGGCGCTACGCGTCCGAGACGCGCGATGGGGGTGGGATGAAGAACAAAAGCTGCGGCGTATGCCGTGGGCTACTGAGGCTACCGGCGGTAGCCCGAGAAAATTACGAGAACAAAAATCTGACAAGATATATTATATTAAAAATAATTATAGGCCACGCGCGAGACTTGGCCGGACAAATTTTGCGGTGTTTGCCGCGAGGAAACCAGAATCGTTACCCCCGAAGGGTCCTGCGACGCACCTTAATATAGGCCCGAGTCACATGACCTCCTACGTCATCTGTCCCCCACGCACTCGTCTTGAAGCGAGTGCCATCGACGCCGCATTTTGACCCCGGCGTCTACGAACCGGCTCCCTACCCTCTGGGATTTCCGTGAGGGGTGGCCTTTGTTCGGGAGCCTATATTTGGCTCCATCTCCATACCTTGCAACTCAGGAGCAGGGAGTCAAGTCTATGACGCTACACATGTTTGAAAATTCCATGTATTCTGTTTTGTTAACAAGTGTTTTAAATCACTCGCTAGTCGGCGCATCAGGTCTCTTAAAAGGCGTCATCGTCGAAGAAACCGCTGGCACAGCGGCATCCACACAGCGTGTGGTCATTGCATGGCTCACTCCCCTATCCTACTGGTAAGAAAGGGAGAGCCAAGGGCTCAGGTTGCCGTTTTCCCGAGCGATTTCTTGACACGCTTGAAGCAGTTCGGAGGTTCGTTGGCAGTGGGCAGTAAACGGACAGAGTAAATTAGATGTGCGCTTTTGTGCACGACACACACGATGGCTAGGGAGTGTACAAATACATAACTGACTATATTAAGCGTGTTTTAAGTGTTGAAATTGCAACATTAAGTATGTAATGGTGTGAAAATTAACTATTGTAACATTTTTGGGAAGATAGTTTGAAAAAATATCGCAGCGAACTTTGCGAAGATTGTCTGTTGACAATCAATGTATTGAACAGCGTTTATTAGAGAAGCCTGTTAATTGTCGTTCGTATAACGAGGAATGGTAAAAACGAGTGTGTTTAATGAATATATATAATATTGAATTAGAAAAATTGTACAAATTAGATAAACTACGTAATCGAAGATTATATCTAGTTGTATAGTCAAAGTTTATTTCTAAGTTCAGCGGTAGCCCAGGCCATGAAAGCAGTATACGTCACTGAACAAAAGGCGATGAAATGGCGATGGGATATCTCACGGCGAGGCGCAGCTGGCTCCGCGCCACTAGGTGGTGATGATGTTATAGGAATCAGTCAGTGATGATGAGAGTAGGATTACCTTCACGGTGGAATTGTCGGTTGCCTCCCGCCGCTGAGGGGTTCAAATGTCGGTCGATCCGTGTGGAATTTACGATGGGAAAAGCGGGTTCGCGGCAGTTTTTCTAGGGTTCCTCCGGTTTCCCTTGCTTCTCGTTCCTTAATGGCTCCATCATCATTTATGTCACATCTCCATAATAACTAGAACCCGGAAGTTCAGACATTTATTTTCCCTAAAATAGGCACACAAAAAGACATTTATTTTTACAAAAATAAGCATGCAAATGGAATTTATTCTGGCTAAAGTAGGAGTGCAAAAAGACATGTATGCAATGAAAAATAACATTTAAAAGGAATTATTGTAAAGACCTAATAATAATGATGATTCACATTTTTATTCGAACTAAAATTCATATTAGCACTTACGTGTAAGGAAACGATATTTTCTTTGTAACGTTGATTCCAAATGGCCATCTGGTACGATGGCTACGAATTGTACGAATTGGTTTTACTCGCTACACTATCTCTTCGAAAAAGCTATTGTGAACTCCCTTTTGAATATTGAAACGGCATTAGCGATAATGGAATTATATTTTTCATTCTTCGCACTTAGTCGCCAGCACTGAGAAGGGTTTATCGTACACAGCTCTGCCTTCAAAAAGGATTGGAGGTCTTACTCAAAAGTAAGATGGGAAACCTCGTGAGCGAACAAAGCCTGTCGGCATCAGTGAAAAAAAATCAAAACTTTTGACTCGTATCTTTTTCATTTTTAAAACTATCAGGAACCTCCGATTCTGCAGAAAGAAACACGACCGGGTCTTCTTGTTGTCCAGGCTTGCAGTTGTGTTTCCAGCTTGATCGAGATTGGTGTCAGGAGTAAAATAGCAAAATAATGACGAAAAACGAAGAAAGAGAAAAAAACACCAAAAATAAGCATCAGAAGTTAAAACAAGCAAAGAAAGGCAAAATAAAAATTTACTAAAATAACTCCAGAAGTACAATTAAGCGATTCCTATTGTTAAAATCCGTGAAATGGTAACAGTAATAAAAAGGAATTTTTCCAAATTTCCGTGCTCTAATAAGAACCTATCCATCAATTCAGTCATTCAAGGAACGACCCTCAGGATTAGGTACTGGTCTCATAAGGAAGAAGTAGTCTTAACTTAATGCTGTGTGATTGAGTATTGTCGTCTACATCAATATGATCTCTTCAGGAGGTCTGCATATGAAACACGTTCGTGGAATTTCAAGGAATGTAATAATATTTTCTCAGAACTAAGGCCAAAAATAGCTGCCGAACCAATATCTTCAGTTTGGTAAAGCATTTTAAGAGGCAATGCAATCCTTTGGAAGTCAAAGCAATATCAGGTGGAAGAGAAACGAAAACGTGAACTGGGAGCACATAGACTAGCAAAGACTAACTCAACGCCCGTGAGAGCACAATCCTCTGGAGATTGTGCTCGCGATACGAGGTAGAGAAAGAATGAGATCGGTCGGTGCCCTGCCCGCCAACGAAATTTTGTGATGGTGAATTTTGTGAATTAAAACACAGAGAGGAAAATTTAAAATGGACAGTCATGCTCTAGGGCTTTTGGTGCACAAAAAGGTACTTTTTAGTCACTAGTTGGAAATTATTCGAATGTTGCTGATGCTTTTGGGAAATAATGAAGTAAAAATAGTAAAGCAACAAACCCTTTTGTTGTGTTTGGTTGTGGATGATATCTGAAACTTTTCGCGGTTTGATTATTTATTTGAGACGAGAAGGAAATTTTTCTCTATCGGGATCCTTTTTCGTTATCCTTTTTTTTACTTCTTTACTGCGGAATCATCGAGTAGGAATTGCCGCGCAAACAGAACATCTCGTGTTTAGACGAAGAGGCCAGTGTATGTGAAGCTCACAAATCTCGTATGCTTTGAGAGTGACGCAAGTAGTTCAAGCGGCAGACGTTGAGCTGAAAGCAGATGAAACACGAGAAGGGCCTTTGTCTTATACGAAGCCGGTTATTAATATCTCGCCCTTAACGCGCCGCTTTGCAAATGTATGCGCTGCGAGCCCATTAATTTTCATTACTCGCATCTGTGTTCAATATTAAATAAGAGATGTTGACGGCAGCTTCTCATTTATAAAACGGAGCCCTCTTTCCTGGGACGGAACATTTTTTGATACTTTGTTGTATAAAAGACGTCCATATTCCATGCCATGTATTCGTTTTAAACGCTTTCTCCGACGAGATGCGAGTATTCTGCAACTGATCATCATTTGCTCTCTAGAAGTTATCAATCAGCGCTGGGTTCCTGATTCTGTGTACCCACTCGTATTACGTCGTTACGTTAGTTTGTCCTTCATTAGCGGGCGCCTTGATTTCGAATCTCGTTAAGTCTAATCACTCGCCGCTGCACGAAAACACGTGGAACTTTATGTAGCTAGAGGAGGTCGAAGTAAATTTCCCTTCGGAATGAATGCTTCTCGAGCCAAACCTCACCATTCGTCTTGGCGGTTTATTGGGGGTCCCCTTCTGGAAGACGTAACTCTAAGATTTGGAAGCTTGCCTTCGACAGTTGGCTATTAAGAAAATCCACTTCGCGACTCTGACCCAGTTCTTCCATAATAAAGGACATGTTAAGGACAGCTTTCTCGGAAATGGCATATTCTCTTTGAAAGTGATTGGTAAAGCTATCGATTGATTCTGATGAGCTTTCGAAAAATTCCCAAATAAAAGCCATTGTATTATAAAACAATTAATTTTTTTATTTTAAGAACTCATTGCATTATAAATAAATTATGCTTTTATTATAAGAATCTTTAAGAATCTAAACTGAAACATTTATTATTTTGTTATTATTTTTATTTGCTCTCCAGACTTAATGGATAACGTATTGATAATCAACACAGCGATACGAAAGAATACTGAGTAATTTGGAGAGGTTGGCTATGAACTCTATTCTCACTCATTAAAAGGTAAAGATACTGGATTTTATAAAATTGGCCTACTCTGTTGAGAAAAGTGAAAAGAAATGGCTTCATGAAGACGTTCAGAAAATTGCAATTTTGGCAAAATATTGCAATGAAACAATATGCTAAAATCTGTTTATTTTATAAAATACTGAAAAAAAAACGAATGGCAATACTCTCAGTCAGTCGCAACTTCCAAAACACGTCTTCAGCAAATAACGGGAAATAACAAATTGATGATAAAAGTTCTTAATTTTTCACCAGGATGTTGTTTCTTATCATTGTCGATTCCATTGTCCTTTGCTTGATTCTTTCTTCTGATGTCTACATCTCTATCAACCCCGTACCAGTGCTTTTTACTATTCCGTCTCCCCAACTGCCACTTCCTTCCCCTTCCATCTTTCGCCATCATGATCATCATCTACTCCCCCTTCCACCCGCTGTCGCTACTTCCGTTGGTCCGCCCGAGCCCCCGCCTGGAAAGCCGAAGATGTATTTTTGCCGCCTTGGCGGGGATGGAACTGTCTGCCGCGAGAGTTTTATGTCTGGAGGCGCGCGCATATAAAAAGAAGGCTTTTCCCACTGAGCGACATCGCGTCGTGGCGAAGAGACGTTTGAAGCAAATGAACACATTCATTCGTACCAACGACGTCGACGACGAGGGCAATGAAAGAGAAAAGAAAACAACTTTGCTGTTCGCTTTTCCCTTCTTGTTTTAATGTTCTAGCCGGGGGTCTAAGGCGGTGGGGAAGTTATTTAAAAAGTTAAACTCGCTTTTTGGTTCAAATCATTTTATTGTGCGGAATCCCCAAGTAACATTGTTTCTCGACAGCGTCGTTTTCGTTGAAATATGAGAAGAGCATTTTCTCCGCGCGTCATCCATTGCTTTATTTTTCGCACTTCCGTCGTCTTGCTTTATCTAATTTAAAATGAGGGTTATAATACAGTACCCGTTACTGACTGGTATGTGTTTGAGACTGCTTGTATATATGGAAGAAAATTGATGAAGATAAAGTACCAGTTTTCCACAAATATCGAAAAAAGAATATGAAACCCAGATACTATTGTTTGTATTTACTATTCTTATATTCTTAGTCCATGTAGTGAAAACTTTCAAATAGATGGTCTTATTCACAAGGAAAATAATTGATGTAATTTAATTGTACTGATTTAGTAGTTATTTTAATCACATATTTTAAATATTCCATGTTCGTATTAGCAAAATTGTTAGTTTTTTTTTGTGGATGTCATCTGGTCAGATGGTGATCTGTGACACAGTAATTTACACACCAGAAATATGTGAAGGAAGGATTCAATTATATTAAAAGGACAAGTTCAATGTTTTACATTTTGTAGACTACATTATGAAGGATTTAAGTATTCCAAATTTCAGAAGAAATAGTTTGGAATCCCGTACTTTTTCATTCACGAAGTTTCTCGGTGCTCGTGCTAACAATCTACTTTCATCATTAATTTCTAGATAATCTCAATTGCATTTTCCCTCAATAGATTATGAACTCAATTCTCGAAACAGGATTGCTGATGTCTGTCTTCATGAATTATGATCCAAGATAAGTAGACAGGAACAGACAAGGTAGTTAACTATTTCCTACTATAGATAAGAAATTTGATCAATCAGTCAAAATAGTTAAGATTATGAGCACGCAATGGGGCCTCCAGCTGAGATTCGCTCATTTACACCCTACAGACGCCCGAATGTTTCAGACACCTCATGCATGGGGAATGGGATTTAAGTTAATACGTATATACTTTTGTGATGAGCTTTTTTATGTTCGTTCTTGACTGTACCTGAAGTGCGTAGCATAAAGAGATTAATAAACACAAAAAACGGATTGGTGAACCATCATTGCCTCATCTTTCCTCATCATTCAGATATATTTTTACTCAATCACCGTCCAGTTACTTTCCTATCTCATCAGGGGGCTATTCAGTCTCCTCCAATATCGACCACTTACCCGCCAATTTCTCAGCCCTCAATGTCCGCCCCACCCCACACAGGCCTTCAACCACCTCTTTCCCTCTCGGCGCCCTCGGAGGCGGGTATAAATCGACTCAATTTCAGCAGCGCGCCAGCTACACCTCGTGCCCTGTTAAACGCTTCCTCTTCGTCCGCCAGTGTCCTCTGGGTATTGCACGTTTCTCGCAAACATTATGCAACCCCTTCCCTGGTCGCCTGTGTTCCCCTGACATTGAATTCATTTCCTTCGTACACGACTTTTCCATGCCCTTTGTATTCAGGAGTTAGTGTTCGAATAAATATGAGTGTGAAAGAATTGACAATCCTTCCGTTCTTTGAATGTATGAATTGAAAAATTGTACCAAATTTTCATATAAAATGTTACCATTGTATCTCAACTTACCTCTATAAATGCCATTTTCATTTCTTCTTTACCTTATGTTTCATCGTTTTATCCCGAGTCCCGTTTATGTAACGATAGAGGCATTGTCCACACAAAGAAGTAAAATGAAAGTTACTGGATAATGTGTGGGGTTTAAGTGTTTATGTTTTTCATCTTTCAATCCTTCTCGAAATATTTAGTAATATTCTCATTTTGCCTTCTGACGACTCAGTATGAGAAATATGCAATGTGCCTTATATAGTCTGTCGTTTATTAGACACCATAAAACTGGAGTGTCACGTATTTCCCGGCAGCTGGCTGAGCAGGACTGTATATCGTCTTTTATCATAGCTCGTCTTTCACACCGACGGACTTTTCCTGCCACTACATTTCAGCGAAAATTACCCACTAACTTCAACGCACAGCGCACTTTTTACTTAATATTCATTTTTCGCGCTGGTTTCTTGCGGCCGGGCTTGATGAAGGGAAATAAAGATATTCAATTTAGGCCAAGGGCTCGCGGGGGCGTCGTGGAGAGGCTCTGATGCTTGGCGGTCCCTTTGGGGTCATGAACTGGGAGCCCCCGCTCTAGGCCTCCCACGCCCCCAGGCCTTCCCGAACGCCTCCCCGGCGCCCTGGCCGCACCGCCACTTCAAACCTCGCCGCACCCAGACCCTGCTCCCATCCCCGTCACCCCACACCCCACCGCACTGTACCCAGCCGCTCCATACCCCGCAGGCCCCATTCTCCACTGCCTCACAACCGGCCGGCCTATACTCCACCCCCATACTCCACCGCTTCATACCCCACTTCCATATCCCGACGTTCCATACCCCGCCGCTCCATATCCCGCTACCCCATACCCCGCTGCCCCATACTCCGCACCTAACCCCGCTGCCCCTTACTCTGCATCTAACCCCGCCGCCCCATTCCCCGCCGCCCCATACCCCGCTACCCCATACACCGCCGCTCCGTACCCCGCCGCCGCTCCGTACCCGCCGCCCCAACCACGAGTCTCTCGTCCCTCCATTGCAACTGTCACCCACGTCACGTCGTCTCCGCTCCCAGCGCTCTCGTCGCCGGCCCCGCCCCGTTGCCGCGACGGCGACGCGCTCATCAGCAGGGTCCTCGGCCCGCCACTTGCCAGAGCGGCGCCTTCCCCTACTCCCGTCGCCCGCGCTGTCGTCAGCGTGACCCCGCGCCCCGCTGGCCCCCGCGCTCGTCGCCCTCCACCTCGGGGCCTCTTGCCTTCTCACTCTACCTCCTTGACCCGCGTTGCCTCTTTCGTTGAGTCCTACACTTTTAGGAGGCAATTTCCCTTTTATGCGGGAATTTCTTCCTGTTTTTCTACAACAAATCAATGTATGTTGTAGACGGGGGTTCATCATGTTGTTTATCGGGTTTGGCCCATAAATTTAAGCAATATTATCTCAGTTTGCCGATATTTTTGTGAAATACTATCTAATATTCTTTTAATTTACGGACCAAAACCCATGAACAACATGATGGATTCTACTGCAGATGGTCGTGTAATACAGCGTGTAAACAAATCAATTATTATTTCGTTAAATATGTGATCGCATTTATTAAGATTATGTTGAAGTAATTGAGCAAATAATTGTGTATTGGATTTTCGTTCTCAGTATCAAAAATCACACAACCGCATGTTTGTTTCCGTCCTCTCTTTTTCGATACGGTCTTTTCATTTTCCGTATTCTTATTTGACATTACACTTTCTTTTCTTACACGACCTTAGACCCAACTCATGACGATTTAGGGTCATTTTATACTGCATTAAGAGGTAATGTTAATGATATTGAGGTTATGCGTGTATGTCTTCTTGTTATTCCGTTTTCAATATCCCTATTCTCTCTTATTACAAATATCAAGTACAACTCGTTGCATTTAAACTGCATTGTTGTTTTGTGGCACCATCCTCAAAAAATAATCACACAAATATATACCAGCACAATCCACTTAATCGAACTGTAATTAAAGAAAGATATTTCATTTTTTGTCAATTTTGCAGTGAACATTTTTTTTACTATTTTGCGCATTGCAGCAGAAAAATGTTTGGGCTTTTAAAAATTACATCCTAGTATTTATTTTTGTTAAAATACCCAAATTCAATATTAATGGCGTACCTGAATTTAAAATATATTTTGTTTGTGCTATGTAATTCAAAATCTTACTAATTTTTTAATTTAAGGAAATTTATAACACCTGGGAATTGAAAGTGTTACTTTTGTATCTTACTATCTTGCTATATGATACTGCCCAAAATCATTCAATTTGAAAACTAATCGGCGTGTAAAGGCTTTAGTTATTTAATTTTGTAACAACGGAGAGTTTTTTCATCTTTTTCTGGGGAGTATGAAACTTCTGAAAATATTTCTTTGCAAATTCAATACACACCAGAAGGTTCTGTTACAAACAATTAGGGCTTACCAAGATTCCTTTTATCACACATTCGCCTTCTGAAAGTTTTGTTCCCTGGAAACAAAGAGTCTTGAAAAAGTCGTTTACATATGGAAATAATTTTTGAACGCCGTCGTAGATCTGTCGAGTTTGATTGTTTACTTGGGTCTTCAGTTGCGGAATCCGGAGAGTCACTTGTTGTTAATAGATGAAGACCACAAAATTACACAAAAACACAAGCACATTTTGCACACAGAGGCACAGGTTGGTAAAGGAATCGCTACCTCAAGAACAGTTAGCGTTTCTTCTGGACTATCAGACCGACGAGCTCCTGCACGAATGTAACGATTGGTGAGTACCAAATGGCTATATATTCCGCATACTCTATTGTAATGTTATGTGATACACCAAGTAATGTATCGAAAAGACATTTTGGAAACATAAGGAACAAACAATCGCGCATCACTATTCACCCCACTTTTACTGTGCCTTCTGCACAGTAAAGTACCTTTTACTAGTATCTTCAATTTTTCGTGATACACCGGAGTATGACTTGTTTCATCTCTAACCATTCCTTACAGCAACATTAACTCCTCTTCTGAAAACTTTTTGGGTGATCCGGTCATGCCAACTGCTCTGAATTCATTCTGAATCTCAAATTAGCATACTATCCATCTTTACTTCCGTTCTTAACCGTGCAGCAACCCTTCCGCAAGTGGGTTCCTCGTGTCCCTCCTTCCACCCACGTTTACTCTCTCCGCTTCCATCCCTGCGGCCTCCCCTCGCACCGGCTGCCGAGTCGCCTCGGCGGCGCCGGCGCTAAATGAGAGCCGTCTTTTTGTTTTTGCCCGCGGCGCATTGCGGCGCGGACCCAATACGCGCGGTTGGCCCCGGCCCCCAGCCCTCCGCGTCGCCTCTGCCACGCCCACCGCCCTACGCTGTGGGTGGGGATGTCCCCGTTGCTGCCACTGCCTCCGTTCTCGTACTTGACGACGTCCCTGCCCTACCGCCGTCGCTGCTCCTGCTGCCGTCGCTGACTCTGCGGACGGCGCTGTTGTTTCGTCTCTGTTTCGGCCGGCGGTACTGCCCCTGTCAGTGTTGTCGCTTCTGCAGCCGACGCTACTTTTGCTACCGTCACTGCCATGCACGTGCAGCCCTCGCGGTAACTGCTGGCATCGCAGCTACTGCGGAAGTGGCTGTTTGTTCGTCCCTGTTTTTGACCGCCGTCACTGTCTCTGTCGCCATCATTACTTCTGCGGCCGCCACTGCCACTGTCAGCCACTTCCGTCCCTGTTCTTGTCACCATCGTAACCCCTACCGCAGTCGTTGCCACTGCGACAGTTGCCGTTTCTGCTCTCGTTCCTGTTTCTGCTGCTGTCTTTGCAATAACTACTGTTGATAGTGATATTTTCATCACTGCCCCTTCGTAGTTTCTTTTGCGCCGTCTATGCTTCTATGTTGATCTTCGCTATTTACTCTGCTATTGCTGCCACGGTCGTCAATGCGACACCTAACGCTGTTTTTTTTTCCTGCTGCAATGCTTGTGTCGGCCATTCTTGACGCTGTTGCTATTCCTAACCCTACCTTCGTTGGTACACCTGTTTTCATCGTGTCCCCAGAAACCAACGCCGTCGCGTTATCCTTTCTGCTCTCACTCGCTAGCATCGTCGTTGCTCCCAATATCGTCTCTACACCTTTCGCCTTCTCCCATCCGTTGCGCATGTCCTCTTCACTGCCCTCTCCACCAACGCTATCTTTGTCACTGCTCCTACCATCGACTCTTGCCACCCAACGGCGAGACGTTCTATTGTGCTGCAGCTGAGTTTAACTCTGTTTCATTTAATGAAATGATGCTCGTACGTTTCCATATACCAAAACGTTCATGTAGACTGTTTTAGTACATTTAGTCGACAGTTAGAAATTTCACTTTGTTATTTTTTATAAAGTGTGTCAAAACTAGTGAACGATTTATGTGAATTTATTGTTCTCATTCATTCATATGTTCAATTTTATAGACATTTCTCAGTTTTATTAATACTCTCGAATGCTTCAGAAAAACCAAATTTGTATTTTGGAAGCTTCTGAAATTTAATAGGAAATTGCTAAATTATAAACGTACAAGGGGAAAATATGTTTTTTATCTCATCGTCCTATTCCAACACCAGCTACCTCGCCATACATTTGGCAAAAAATATTAGGCAAATGTATTACATTTCTTCTAGTGATTATAAAATGACAGTTTTATTATTATTTTGCATTGAAAAAATATAGATATTTTAATGATTTCCTTGTTCACACCGAGATATTGGTCTACAACGCGTAACCGAGAGGGAAAACTGCCCATTGTTTATTTTCGACGAAGAAACTAAACAATCCAATTGCGTTTTTATATCTTTGTAAAATAAACAATAGGTCTACATCTTTCATAATTTTAAAACTGAAATTTTCTTTTTTATATCATACATTTTCTGAAGCACCTATAACATTGCAAAAACTGAGAAAGTTCTATAGAATTGGAATTTACTATCATCATCATCATTATCATCATCATCATCATAAAAACAATCTCTAAAATTAGAACAAACGTTTTCATATTTGAATCCACCACTCCAAAATTAGGCTTATCATCTGAATCCCCTAAATTATTTCTGCCAATTATAATCTGTTAAATTTATTAGTAGCCCATAAAAGTCCTTTTATTTACTTTCAAATTTCTATATATATTGCCTATACTAAGTACCTACAGTTGGCAAACTGTTCAATCTCGCGAAGTGCACAATTAACAATTATTTCCAAGATGGAAGGGCTGGATCGTTAAGATTCACTCAGCGCGTCCTCCCCTTTCGCTCGTGTGAAATTCATCGGAGTGATTGAGGCGCGCGGGCGGGCCGCTTTCGTCGCCCATAAAGCTGCGCTGTGGGCGTGGGCCGGCGCACGTCGGCGGCGCGCTGGCGGAGTGCTCCTCCGTGTCCGGGCGACGAGAGCTCCTCCGCCGCGCTTTTATTCCCTCACGTCGCGGCCGAGCGCCGTTCAAGACGGGCAGGAAGGAGGGCGGGCGGACGAACAGGCGTACGGGAGGACGGGCAGGAAGATGTGCGAGTGAGACGAGGACGGGTGGGTCGGGGAGTGCAGGAGGGCGAACGGGCAGACGGGCGGATGGATGGATGGGCAAACGGGTAGGGGTAGGCGGACGGACAGGCGGGCGAACGGTTGAATGGGCGGATGTTTGGATGTGCAGACGGGCGGATGGGCAGACCGACGAAAGGAGGGGGTGAGCGGGTGGATGGGCGGATGGGTAAATGGAGGTTGGACGGGTAGGTGGGAGGTCGGGCAGAGGGCCGGACGGGTGATCGGACATAAGGGAGGATAGGCATAGGGGGACGAGCATAAGGTTGGACGAGCATAGGTGTTGTCGGGCGGACGGGCGGACGGGCGGACGGGCGGACGGGCGGACGGGCGGACGGGCGGACGGGCGGACGGGCGGACGGGCGGACGGGCGGACGGGCGGACGGCGGACGGGCGGACGGGCGGACGGGCGGACGGGCGGACGGGCGGACGGGCGGACGGGCGGACGGGCGGACGGGCGGACGGGCGGACGGGCGGACGAGCGGACCGACGATTAGGCGAACAGAGGGAGAGAGGGATGGAGGGACGTTTGGGTGGACGGGTGGGCGGACGGGTTGATGGACGAATGGCGTGGAGGGATGCGGGCGGGCGCGCGGGCTGGTGGGTGACGGGAGGGGGAAAGGGGCGGGGGCGAGCGAGCAAGCGCCCCGTCGGTCGAGCGGACGTGGCGTCGCGACGCCACCGCGCCGCTTCCTCTCAACACAGTTCCGCCTCTGTGCAGGTCAGCCACGACGGCCGCGCCGACTGTGTGGGTGACGAAGTCCTTTACTACCAGCGCTCCGCTGCCTTACTGCCCGAGCTCCTGCCGGCGTCGTAACAACTCTCATCGGCCCAGGGCAGCGCCTCTGTTTGGCAACTCGTGGCGTCTTCTCCTATGTTTTACGTGCTTCATTCTTTTTTCTTACCTTTTTTGTTTCTGCCAGGCGGAATTTGTTACTTTTTCTTGCTTCTTGTCAGAGGGATTTTTCATATCCATGTAGTTTCCAAACCTTTCCAGTTGTCTTGTTTACTTTTGTGATGAAATACTCATCCTCTACGCCAGTTACTTAATATCATATTAGACTTTATTATAATTGTCTACGTTATCTTCGGATTAAAAGGTCTGTAGATTTTTCTATTAATTACATACCTCCTAGACATTTTACTTTTCTGTTCAATGCCTCAACATTATATTTAAAATCAAAATTTCGTGTGAAGTATCATTTACCTCTCCATATATGTTTTTTTTAATTTTAATAAATAAGTTCTCGGATTGACCTCTTTGAAAACAATGTTCCTCAAATCTGTTGTTAAACATAAGAAAATTTCGTTTTCATCTTTATTCTTATTCTCTTGGCTTGCTGAAATATATCTTGCCTATTTCGCTCTCTAATTTCATAGGCGTGATTAAAATCAGGCATTATTTATATTTTGCATCGTTAATATCCAATTCTAGAAACTTCTCTGATTTGTTTTCGTGGTTAATGTCTCAACAAGGTATTACTTACACTTTTATTTGCATTGTGTGTTTTTTCTGATGTTCTTTGACGCAGAATGCATTTATCTTTACCTTTTACAACTCCTCACGTAGTATTATTGTTTCTTTTACCACCAAACTAACTGCATCCTGCATTAGTTATTCATCCTGCATCCTATTATTCTGCATTTTGTTACTTTTATAATGTTTGCCCGTGATCGAATCTATCACGCCAGTCTCTTTCGACGCTGACCTTATCGTCGCCTTTCTCAACTTCAAAACTTAACTAGCATTTCCCACTTCCATCGTTTACTTATGTACGCCTAGATGTTATCTGTTGCACATTTGTATCACATTGTTCTTTTGACTTCCACATTTGACGGCGTCATTGCATTCTTCGCTAACGGCACATAGCCCCTCTTATCGTTTCCTTTGCATCCGACTCTGCCAACTCTGAAACCACCACCATGACTGTCCTGACCACTGTCTTTGTTACAGGGGTGAATCCAGCCGATCAGTTTGGAGGAGGCCATCATAGATTTTTATTAAATAATAAACATTTGTTATCATATTGTATATTACTTTTGTAGTGAACATA
>BLKR01007810.1:0-30784 GCA_011170035.1 Teleogryllus occipitalis
ACAGCGTTCCTGTGTGAGAACGCACGTTTGCGCGTGATTTCGCATGTTAGCGGTCATTGTTGCCTGTTGTAACCCATTGTTGTAACGCCGCACTGATAACAGAAGGCGATAATGATAGCCGCCTTTCGTTTGCCGTTATCTATATTAATAAAAGAAAGTCGTGTTAGTTACACTATATATAACTCAAGAACGGCTGTACCGATTTGGCTGAAAGTTGGTGAGCAGGAAGCTTATTGCCAGGAGACGGACATAGGATACTGTTTATCCCGTTTGACAGCGTTCCTGTGTGAGAACGCACGTTTTCGCGTGATTTCGCATGTTAGCGGTCATTGTTGCCTGTTGTGACCCATTGTTGTAACGCCGCACTGACAACAGAAGGCGATAATGATAGCCGCCTTTCGTTCGCCGTTATCTATCTATATATATAAAAGAAAGTCGTGTTAGTTACACTATTTATAACTCAAGAACGGCTGTACCGATTTGGCTGAAAATTGGTGAGCAGGAAGTTTAGAGCCAGGAGACGGACATAGGATACTGTTTATCCCGTTCGACAGCGTTCCTGTGTGAGAACGCACGTTTTTGCACGTTTTCGCACGTTTTCGCGTGATTTCGCATGTTAGCGGTCATTGTTGCCTGTTGTAACGCCGCACTGATAACAGAAGGCGATAATGATAGCCGCCTTTCGTTTGCCGTTATCTATCTATATATATAAAAGAAAGTCGTGTTAGTTACACTATTTATAACTCAAGAACGGCTGTACCGATCTGGCTGAAAATTGGTGAGCAGGAAGCTTAGAGCCAGGAGACGGACATAGGATACTGTTTATCCCGTTCGACAGCGTTCCTGTGTGAGAACGCACGTTTTCGCGTGTTTTCGCATGTTTTCGCGTGAAGGTACTTAACTGAAGAGTGCAACCTATGCACCAAAATACAAACAATAAAAAAAAGAAAGGAAAAATAATGAATGATTAATCTACTTAATTTTTTTATTTGTATTTTCTAATAAACAATTTAACTTAATTAATTCCAAAATCTGCTTATTTATTGCCTTTAACAGCCGGTCCCTATGATTACTGCTTTGTATTTCTCTCTTAAACAAAAATAAATTTGTTTGAGAGAAAAACACAAATCTGCAATTGCTTTATTATCACGAGTGCAACAAGGATAGTACAGTTTCTCACAGTGAGTGCGACGCGAGAAAAAGATGGGACCGGCTGTTAAGGCGGAACAGAGTTCGCCGGGTCAGCTAGTATATTTATATATTTTCTGTTTTTAAAATATTATGACAATACCTTTGAAATATATTGTCAAAGTTACGTAAATGTAAGTGTGATCTCGCTCATTAGGCTAAATCATCGTCGTGTTTTACGTCGTCGTTCTAAACACTGAATATTTGTTAGTAATCGCACTGCACTTATATTTAGAGTTAAATTAATTTTCTGCAAATATTAGGAAAGATTATAGCCTGTGCTGTCTCGTATATATAAAAGAAAGTCGTGTTAGTTACACTATTTATAACTCAAGAACGGCTGTACCTATTTGACTGAAAGTTGGTCAGCAGGAAGCTTAGGGCCAGGAGACGGACATAGGATACTGTTTATCGCGTTCGACAGCGTTCCTGTGTGAGAACGCACGTTTTCGCGTGATTTCGCATGTTAGCGGTCATTGTTGCCTGTTGTAACCCATTGTTGTAACGCCGCACTGATAACAGAAGGCGATAAAGATAGCCGCCTTTCGTTCGCTGTTATCTATATATATAAAAGAAAGTCGTGTTAGTTACACTATTTATAACTCAAGAACGGCTGTACCGATTTGGCTGAAAGTTGGTGAGCAGAAAGCTTAGGGCCAGGAGACGGACATAGGATACTGTTTATCCCGTTCGACAGCGTTCCTGTGTAAGAACGCACGTTTTCGCGTGATTTCGCATGTTAGCGGTCATTGTTGCCTGTTGTAACCCATTGTTGTAACGCCGCACTGATAACAGAAGGCGATAATGATAGCCGCTTTTCGTTCGCCGTTATATCTATATATACTACACCTATTATATATTTACGTTATACCCATATATACTTCACCTATGCACCAAAATACAGGAACAGTAATGAATGATTAATCTACTTAATTTTTTTATTTGCATTTTCTAATAAACAATTTAACTTAATAAATTCCAAAATCTGCTTATTTATTGCCTTTAACAGTCGATCCCTATTATTACAGCTTTGTATTTCTCTCTTAAACAAAAATCAATTCCAAAAAAAACCGCTCTGCTACGTAATAGATTTTTTTATTATCTATTTAATATCAGAGCGTTTTTTGAAATTCTTCTTTGTTTGAGAGAAAAACACAAATCTGCAATAGCTTTATTATCACGAGTTCAACAAGGATAGTACAGTTTCTCACAGTGAGTGCGACGCGAAAAAAAGATGGGACCGACTGTTAAGGCGGAACAGAGTTCGCCGGGTCAGCTAGTATATATATATAAAAGAAAGTCGTGTTAGTTACACTATTTATAACTCAAGAACGGCTGTACCGATTTGGCTGAAAATTGGTGAGCAGGAAGCTTAGAGCCAGGAGACGGACATAGGATACTGTTTATCCCGTTCGACAGCGTTCCTGTGTGAGAATGCACGTTTTTGCACGTACGCAGTGCAACAAGGATAGTACAGTTTCTCACAGTGAGTGCGACGCGAGAAAAAGATGGGACCGGCTGTTAAGGCGGAACAGAGTTCGCCGGGTCAGCTAGTATATATATAAAAGAAAGTCGTGTTAGTTACACTATTTATAACTCAAGAACGGCTGTACCCATTTGGCTGAAAATTGGTGAGCAGGAAGCTTAGAGCCAGGAGACGGACATAGGATACTGTTTATCCCGTTCGACAGCGTTCCTGTGTGAGAACGCACGTTAACGCACGTTTTCGCACGTTTTCGCGTGATTTCGCATGTTTTCGCGTGAAGGTACTTAACTGAAGAGTGCAACCTATGCACCAAAATACAGGAACAATAATGAATGATTAATCTACTTAATTTTTTATTTGTATTTCCTAATAAACAATTTAACTTAATAAATTCCAAAATCTGCTTATTTATTGCCTTTAACAGCCGGTCCCTATGATTACAGCTTTGTATTTCTCTCTTAAACAAAAATCAATTCCAAAAAAAAAAAAACGCTCTGCTACGTATTAGATTTTTTAATTATCTATGTAATATCAGAGCGTTTTATTTTAAATTCTTCTTTGTTTGAGAGAAAAACACAAATCTGCAATTGCTTTATTATCACGAGTGCAACAAGGATAGTACAGTTTCTCACAGTGAGTGCGACGCGAGAAAAAGATGGGACTGGCTGTTAAGGCGGAACAGAGTTCGCCGGGTCAGCTAGTTTATAAATAAAAATAACTCGAGAGAAGAGTTGGCCTTTGACAGCAAGTCTCAGATAAAAATTGAATTTTTAAAACTTAATCCAGTGATTACGTTAATGACCGTTGCAATTACATAGTCATCTTTGTTATTATTTTGCAATTTTATACATATGGCTGAGGTCTAGGGGGTGGTGTCGTTTCGATCTTCTGATTTCATCACTGTTGTCCAGGATATTCACTGCAAGGTAATTTGGATGGTTTTCGAGTCTGTTTTCGTATATTTTTTCTATATTCTGTAATGGTCTGATGGATAGTTGGAATCTGTAAATCAGAATATATAGCATTGTTAGATACACACCATGATGCATTTGTTATGTATCGTAGAACTTTTTATTGAAATCTTTGCAGAATTTCAATATTTGAATAACTAGCTGTTCCCCAGAGTTGTATCCCATAAGTTGTAACTGGTTTTAATATCGCCGTGTAAACTAGTAATTTATTACAGTGAGATAGAGAGAGAGTGAGAGTGTGCGAGAATGAGAAAAGATTTTCTGCCGATCATCCAATAGAGTTTTTTTAAGTTTTAGGTCCATCTCCTTTCGTTTGTTTAAGATGTGGGCTCTCCAGGTTAGTCTTCGTTCGGGCTGCAGGCCAAGATATTTTACTTCAGTTTGTGGTAATTGTTGTTCATTTTTATGGGGGGGGACAAGTATTGTTCCTTAGAGTGAAGGTTATGTGTAAAGATTTGGTTTCATTTGGTTGAATTCGCCATTTCTTGAACCACTCGGAAATTTCATTCAGATTATTTTCTAGGATGTTGGATGCTTCCACGGGATCGTTATTGGTAACCAGTACTGCACTTCTGTATCGTCTGCGTAGGTTGCTGTTGTGATGCCGTCATGTTGTCATGCCGTCATGTTGCCGTCATGTTGTCATGTTTACGGCAGGTTAGCGGTAAATACTAAGTACAAGATCGGGCCCAGCACTCTTCCTTGGGGCACTCCAGATTCTATTAGTCGAAATGATAGTTTGTTATAAAACTTTACTTGAAAGAGTCTGTTGGTCAGATAGGAACTGAGAATTATGTACCATTGATGAGGTAGACATCTTTTTATTTTGTAAAGTCCCTTATGCCAAACTTTATCGAAGTCTTGACTGATGTCAATGAAAGCGACTGAGCAGTATTTTGTTGGAAAGTTTTATTAATGGCGTATATTACTCGAAGTGTTTGTTCCGTGGTTGAATGTTTCTTTCGAAAACCGAATTGATGATGCGGAATCAATGCGAGTTCTTCGAGAATTGGTGTAATCTCTTCAATGGCAATTTTTCTAGGACTTTCGATGAGAGAGCGAGTAGGCTAATGGGTCTGTATGAGGCGGATTCATGCGTTGGTTTGCCTGGTTTATAAATCATAATTTGAGATTCTTTCCATTGTGATGGAAAGTGTCCTAATCTGGAGACAGCATTGAAAAAAGAGTTAGCTGTGGAATTGCCTTTTTTGGCAGGTTCTTCAAAATATAGCCGGTGATGAGGTCATAACCAAGAGTTTTCTTGTTTGGGAGCACATGCAGGATTTCTTTTACTCCTGTTGCTGTAGAAAACTTGACGGGTGGAGATAATTGGAGTGGCGTATCAAGAAACTCTGTGGCTTCTTTGGTGTGAAGTTGATTTTCAGCTAGATTAATCTTAAACACCCTTTCTAGATGAACTGCAAGTTTCAGCTTTCTCTTTGTCTGATTTAGCCCACTGACTGTCGGACTTGCGTATTGGTGGAATTTGTTTGGTTGTTTTCCTTAGTCTCTTGTATGCTTTACACAAAGAGTAGTGTGCTAATGCAGTTGGAGAGATATTGTTCAATTATTTGTCTAATTCGGTATTTTTTATATTTTGTATTAGTCTTTTGAGTTTGCGCTCAGATCTGTTCAAATTACTTTGTTTTTTCTGCTTCGATCTTTCTGCCACATTGCTTTTAGTTGACGTTTTTCAAATACCTTTCGCTTTACCTCTACACACATACCTACGTGAGTGCGAACCTGTCACAAGAATGAAGCAGGCAGACACTGGCACCGATCGCCGCACACGTGACCTAGTGTTGCCAATCCCGTCAAGAGCCACTCTTGATTATGGCCGCTTATTTGGTGGCGTGGCACACATCAGGATCCCATGTAATCTCGAATTAGTGAGGCCCCGATTACCGCACGCCTACTGTAGTAGAACTGAATGTAGCGACAGCAATTTCATCAAAATTACTCTTCCGTTGGTTTCCAAAGAATCCCTAAGATATATTTTAAATTTTATCAATATCATTGTAAAGAATTTATATAAAAGCTCACTCGCGGCTCATAGCGAAATCGCTAGCCTTTCACCACTAAGGTCCGGGTTCGATTCCCGTCTATCTCATGTGAAATTTGTTCCAACAAAACGAGTTCAGCTGCTACACAAGAGCTAGTCCAACCCCTGTGAAGCGTCCAAAACACCACCCCTATCCTTATTTCCTTCCCAATTCTGGCCGCTGGGTAGTGACGCAGGAGCGTGTGGTAGGAGGCGCGTACGCGAAGATGCTACCTGGCGGTCCTCTTGACAACTGACTGCGACGAGACTGCACTCTAGACGTAAAATAAAAAAAGTTAACGGAAGATTGCTCCACATTACAATGTAAGCGCTCAACGCTCGTTTAGGGTCTAAGAGACGCGTTGCGTCAACATAGACGTAACAATTTTTTTTAAAAAAATCTGTCAAATGCGCAAACTTCTGAGAATCAATCTCCACTCTGCCACTGCTCTGCAACGTGAGTTAAACGAACTACGGAATACGCCACTCACATTCCTTCATCTCTCAGAGAGTGGTACATTGTTGTATTTCCCCTTATCCCTCTTTTCATCAGGGGATCAGACAATCCGACAAGCTGGGCTGTAAAAATGTGTGTGATTTTAACGTGTAAGTGTGCGCCTAATGATGACAATTAGGTGACTATTTCAATTAACTGGTATTAATTATATATCAGGTACAAACACTGATAATAAAGTAAATATTATATTTTTTTAAATGGACAAACAAGACATATTATAAGGTAGCTAAAAGATTAGTTAGCAATGTTAAATATAAAAATATAAAAAATCCAAGTCAAGAGAAAAATAATTCATTTCACATGAGTTGTAATGTCATTAATAAGTTTCTTACAAACCAAATATCAGCATTATTAGGTGATCTTAATTTTTACCAGATGATATTCGAAAAAACAATTATAGTACAATAAAAAATTCTTAGTGCGAGTTATACTACACTTACTTTTCTTTCGTGAAATAGTATATTATACAACTAGTTTGTAATGTTAAGCTGTATACATAAGTACATAAGGTTGAAGGTAAGGGACGTTAGAGGCAAATTTTGAAGAATGTTCGATTGCAATAAAGCATCAAAATAAACAAATTGCATGCATTCTTTTTTTGTATAACAGCATTATAGATTTATAAGAAAAGTTAGAGAGATTGATAAGGAAAGTAAGAGTTAATTTTTGGAAACAACTTTATTATGACGTCATGGGTATTCGGCAGAATGGTTTATCATCATCACCCACGATTCACTCGCTGTCATTGACTGAATGTGTGATGACGCAATTATTCGGACCACAAACGGCTAATACGTCACAATCTGTACGATAAAACGCCGTTTTATGAACGATTTCTTGCAACAAAATGGCCGTTTATAATGCGGAAATACAAAAAACGTCTTTCCCTCATCGGGCATAATGTATTGTGAAACAATGTAGACTTTGCGAGAGGAATCTATGCACTCGAGTTACAGAGGAGGGAGACGTAGACACTTAATTTCGTCTCAAAATCATCGCCTTTCTAGCTTTTCGACAAGCAACATCGGTACATACTAGTGGTGCTAAAACCTGCTGTTACTTGCTAGGGCGGGGTTATATCAACATGAAATCGAACTCGAAGTGTTAACGGGCCCCGCTATTTCGCCGGATTTAGCAGGCGACTTACATCGCATAGTAATCGATCATTCGGCCATTTTATATGGAATTTGTTCCCGAGAGTGTGGCGCTAACTCTAAATTCCATGGTCCAATAGCCGTATACTTGGGTTTTCATAACGTGGCCTTAAGGGGTTTGTCTTCACGAAGGAATATGGCTCGGCTTTTTTCGTCTTTCTGAGCGTGCCGTCAGAAGTCGCATGATCGCGAGCGTCTAAAGCTGTGCTGCAGATCAGGCGGCTCTAGCGGCACGACCGAAAAAGTCGCGAGAAGCCGTGTCATTTTTTAAAAAAATGTTGCGCCTTGTCATGACGCAACGCGTCTTATAGCCCCCTTTGGGCGTTGGGCGCTTGGAGTAATCCTCCGTTACTTTCTGCAGTCATTGTCTTAGGGAGTAATCCTCCATTACATCGTCCATAAGTCCACAAGTACCGCCGGGTTGCATCTCCGCGTACGTGCCTCTTTCTTGCGTGCTCCTGCGTTACTACCTAGCGGCCAGAGTTGCGAAGGAATTAGGATGGGGGTAGGGTTTAGGAACTTCACAGGGGTTGGAATAGCCCTTGTGAAGAAGCTTATCTCGTCCGTCCGGGATTGTCCGGGAATGGAATACTGACTATACTGAGCATCACAAGAAAAGTAACATTAATTTTAACAATGATACATAATGCATTATTTACCATTTGGACTGTATAAATGTGTATAAATAACCTGTAACAAGTATTGTACTACAGCCTCCGGGTTAATGACCCCCATCTCGATCAGGTTTTTCGTCCAGTTTCCCTGATCCATTGAGCAAATGCTGAGATGGCCCCTTGTTTTGCTTCTGGACATAAATGTAACTTCATTTTCTGTGCACGTCTTCTAGAATTCAGTGGGAAATACAATGATTCAAATTATCGTTTCCATGTTGTCGCGGCAGGAAGTATTATTCCGAAGGACAACATGGATAAGAGCCAAAATTTATTGCTTATTTATCCTTGAAAATAGATTTTATTACATGGGAGATTTTTTTCTGTTTTTAAAATTTAAGTAGTATATGACTTAGTGTAGGGATCACAGAATTTTGAAAATGTGCACACAATTCACTTTTCCCCATAGCACGTCATACGCAGTTTTAACTGTTTTTTTACGTAAAAAAACAAAAAAAACGGACGGTGAAAGGCGAGCGACTTCGCTCTTGAGTCACGAGACAGCCTGAACGCCATAGTGAAGACAAGTCTTAACGCGCCACGCAATGAAAACCTGTGTATAATCGAATAATACAATAGAGTATATCGTATGTCTTTTCTTGTTTGTCAACTGATTTTATAAAAGTTCAATTAGTGCTACACGAGTGCTACTGCTAGCCTCACAGTTTTCAATTGCTCGAAATCATTGTCAGTTGTAATTCATTGGATAAATGCTTCACAAATAATAAGCGAAGTATCAGTGAAAGTCTGTAAAGTGCATAGTAAATTCATGGGTTAGGTCTAGGTGAATTACTACCGGTGAAGAAAAAGCGTCATTAAAAATGAAATAAAATAAAAATAAAAGAATGGTATCTTTTGTACTATGTGAGACGAATGATATAAATCGATATTCACAGGAAGCAATTATGTTAATATAGTTAATTGCATTATATTTCTTTACCAAAAGTTTGGATTTCTTGACTTAATCATTCCTTTGAAACAGCTCTCTAGCATTCATTTATCATTAAAGTTGAATAAGGAAGAGAGTGTAATTTCACTTCCTTATGGGTATTATAAATTTAGGTCTCTTAATCCTAGAATACTAATACACTGTAATTTTGGAGCATACCATGAGCGCAATGGGGTCAATAGGATTTTCTATCGAGTATTCAATCTTGTCATACACATGCAGTTTGTCAATGTATGATTATGTCAAGGAGTAGGTAATGCCAGTCAGTTTGGCACATTATTTGTGTAAAGAAAAAAATATGCAATTCAAAAATATTACTGAAATAGTGAATACCTTTGTTAACAAAATGAATTGAGGAAGAAAAAAATTGAATTTCTCACATTCAATCTGTTCTTGTTCCTTTTCTTGTATAATCCACATACATAGGCCATACTTAATTTCTGTTTTACATATTTTACATAAGAATACTAGTATTGATTTCTAAAAATGCGAGATATGGTCAAATTTTAATACTAATTTTATTTATTATCAAATGTTACATATATTTAAGTAATGAAAATTTACAAAATCCCAATTGAAGTAACATGAACAGCACAGATCATGACCGTTCACTGTAGCTTCACTTTCTGTTGCCTCAACTTGGAACTTCTTACATTGCGACTTATATGTTTCGACCTAAACGAGCAAAACCTCTTCCTCGATTTCACCCTTTATTGGTATCGATATTGATTTCGATTGCTTTAACGTTTGAGGGTGCACCGGGGTGGGGGGCTCTTGCGCATCGTATCCAACTTCAGCCAATGAGCTTCAGACTCCAGTTTGCGTATTAGCGGGAATTTTAAATGACCCAGATACCAAAATTATCACCTCGTTACATGGCACTGAAACACATTTATGAAGCATTTTTTAAATATTACATTTTGTACACCTTGTTATTTTTGGTTGTTTGTCCTTGGAAATTGTCACTTTGTACTCCTTCTCAAATCGGGAGCGGTAGCTCAGTACATCAACTGATGTCACTGCAGCGCCTCTGACCGGGAGGTCCTAGGTTCGAGTCCTGATGGCGGCAGGATTTTCGACACTAGCTTTTCAGCTAGATCGAATTCAGTCGCTGTCTGGAAGAGAATTCTATTGACCGGCTGCTCTGATCGGTAGTTTTCCGTGGTTTCTCCGATCAACACCTGGCGAATGGCGGAGCAGTACCCGAACAAACGGGCCACGGACCGCGCGCGATCTGTCCTTCCTCTTCCTTGTCCTATCCTCTCCCCTTACACACACACACACACACACACACACACACACACACACACACACACACACACACTTACACTTACACTAACATGCACTACACTACCGCATATTCAGGGAGACCGGTCGGGAGCTTAAGAGCTTGTCCTGGCTGGGGCGGTGCCCCGCTGGTAGGAGAGTGCTGGTTAGGGGGAAACCCCACTAGCCGACGGTAGGCCGGCACCGGATCTCGCCATCCAGGAAGATCACCGCTATCTCCCGAGAAAAAACATGCACTTCACGAACGGGATTAATGACCAAAGGAGTTGATGCGCCCGGAAACACGAAAAAATCAATCAAAAACCCCTTCTCAACACTTCTCGCTCTTCATGGCGGCCAGCAACTGGTCTTTTCAAAGTTTTCGTGCCCGTGTTGTGGTCACGTCATGCTTCACGCAAACTGATGTTGCGCAGAAGGAGCAAAAATCGGTGCGCCGGAGTAACTCACAAGTCAGGCTTACAATGTTATTCCACCATGGGGTGCACAAACTCCCTACCATGTTCGACACGATGAACTATCTCCACAACATACTTGAAATGAAATTGTACAATCTCTATTCACCAAGATGGTAAGAACGAATTTGGCCATTACAGGCTTCGTTTTTTAATAAAATAAATTTAAATTCGTACAGTCTCTTATGAAAAAACTTTTGCAGACATAGGTTTTTATAAGTTATTGAAGATGTTATACAGTAAAAGTACCTTTTTGTTTCATTCAAAACGTAGTAACTTGTAACATACCTCACCAGGCATTCTGAGGAGTGTAATTGATAAAAAGATTTCACAGACATACAGTCGGCTCCGGTTATAGTGAACTCGGACATAGTGAACACTCGGTTATGGTGAACTTAAGTCACCGGTCCCGTTTCATTTACATTACAAATAATCATAAGATTCGGATATAGTGAATCTGAACCTCGGCTATAGTGAACGTAGGAAGCAAGTTCTGGAAATTAAGTGGATCTCGTATGTTATTAGGCAATTGAAAGGTACTTCCGAGAGTGGGATGGTGTTCCAACAGTGCAAGAAGCATTGAAAGGTGCCAAGACTGCATTACCATACAAGGGATCACGCAGAATCAAGTATGGAAATAGCACAAACTCGGGAGAAGAATCTAATGAAAAAATGTACGCGAACAATTGAAAATAATTGATTTTTTTACTTACAAATAAACATATTGAAATTTTCAGTTCATACCGTTAATGAATTTTGCTGTATATTAATAAAATAAATGATTGTGGAGAAATTCCATTTCATTTTGACATCGAGTATAGTGAACCTTGGATGTAGTAGGAAATGGTAACTGTGCGTAGGAAAATTATCAATAAACACAAAACCAAATAATAAAAACCATTTTCATGTTTTTCAAGTGTTTGGGTAGGCTCCGCCTTGCAATATAATAAAAATATGTGCCTCTGAAAAGTACCAACTAGCCTGTAAATGAAGTAACTAAGTATCTTTTTGGAATGAAACTCAATATACCATAAAAACAAAAACTTTTAAAACTACAGCATGAATCTTCACAGTGCGATATTTGTCGGTCACCAGTAAGGAACTTGAAAATTTGAATTTCTTTCATAATTGCATTCAATCAATTGATCAATGGCTGATTCCATTATCATGTTAATGTTCCGAGTTTACAAACCAAACGAATTGAGTTAATACGTTAGGGTCAGGCTTACAAATTATGAGTCTGTAATTATAGAGTATAGCTATTTATGAATCCATAAGAATATTTTGATTACGCAAATTTCCTTTCTCCTTATTATCGGGATACTACGAGTATATATTAATACTATTCAAATAAGTCTAGTGCAGCATGTGCAGTCCGTAACGTAGCTAGTGGCGAAGTTAGATCATGCCGTTGGGTATTCTGATAATCATATCTTCCTCACATAAATTAGCTCCATTCATGGTTTTTTCATTAAGAAAAAATCGATAATTTATTCTTTAATGCTACCGTTTCTGCAAAGTTGGTTTAGCAGACACTTCTCGATAGCCAGTGTACTGAAAGTATTGATGCTGCTACTTTCCATGGGATTTCTCAGGAAGGGCTTCACTCTCTTTAAAGTAATCATATTCCTTTCGCATAATGCTGCAGAAAAATTGACTGAGGCGGAAGGAATGTTAGACTGAGTTGTATTATCACAACACAAGTCTAGTGATATTTTTTTCGAGACCACTGGAAAACTGTTTTTTGTCAAGAAGTTCAATAAAATGAAAGTTCTCAAATCTTGAAATCGATATTCCATCTGAGTCATTACTGTATCAATAATTTTAAAAGAATCAGTTTTGAATCTTTCAAGTAATTCCGATCCTGAAAGGTCGTCATGTCGGCTTTAACGCAGCTTTCAATAGTCTCTTCATATCTAACACGGCATTTTATTACTATACTACGGATTTTATAACGTGGCGCGTCAAGGCCTGTCTTCATGATGGAATACGGCACGGCTTTTCGCGTCTTTCTTGGTCGTGCCGCTGGTTGTCGCATGATCGCGACCGCATCAAGCAGTGCTGCAGATCAAGCGGCACGACCGAGAAAGGCGAAAAACCGCGCCATATTCCATTGTGAAGACATGCCTTGACGCGACACGTTATAAAAAAAACTAAGTATATCTCCACGGCACATCACATGCCTCATGATTCCGTGTTGTTGAGCGAAAACTGCATTTCGATATCTTGAACCCACGTTAGGTGATGAGTAGAGACAGGATATCTATGCAAATGCATGTTTTTATTTATGCTTCGTAGAGATTTCAAACTTTGTAATTATATCTATCATGAAAAACTAATTAAAAAAATGCATACCTTTTAGGTTCATGTTTGCATGTTTTGGTAGTTGCTTGGAGAAATTCATGCATAATTCATGTTTGGACGTTTTTTAAATTACTACTGCATATTTAGACTTCTATCTAGCATATTAAGTATTTTCTTATTATTTTTCTGCATAATTCGTGAGTATTAAAACTGACGCATATTTTGTATAAATAGTATTTTTATCTTAGATCCTGAGAGCACGCAGTTGTCTTTGATGCTTATTGTTATAAGCATTTTAACCTTCCGGCACACTAATTGGATTTGCGACGCGAGTACACGTGCGGGGAGCAACGATCGAGAAATGAATTATCAACGCCATAAGATACACAGCAAAGGATACGGAAGATACACGGAGCCAAAACTCAATACCATTTTATTTCTGACAATTCAAGACGAAAATAATCAAGAGCATGCTCTCAGTGTGCTTTCGTGCAACAGAGGATTAACATAAGTTTCTTAATTTTGAAATTAAATATAAAATGACTTCTTGTAAGACTTCGTGTGCAACACTTCTCACACAAAGAATTGGAAACAAAGATTGTCCGCAGGATGGAAATGTAATATATTGCAATTATTGTAATGAAGTAGGCTACACTACAAAAATTGATCAATTAAAAAATACATATGTACTTTTCCTAGTCGAAATGTTTAGTGCTCAAGTCGAATGTTGCTATAGAAATTATATAATTTGAAATACTGAAACTCAGAAAAGGATAACATGCAAAACACTGTCAATGAAATAGAAATGAAACGAAAACAAAATTTTAATTTTTATTGTAGTGAAAATAATTATTTTCGGACTACTCTTAATTTTTTTTAGCAGTTCTTAGTTTTTTCTGGGATTCAAGAAATTGTTTTTTAGAAACTGTTTGTCGCATTGATTTTAAATAATTATTGTACGTGGCAGTATGCACATTCCTTCAAAAAAAAATCTGTAATTTTAGTGTTTTATTACTATTATTTTTAATGTTATTGAAAAAGTGTAAATCGTGGAGTATTTAATATTTACATAATAAGTACTTGTTAGCATCGCCGTGTCGGTAAAAAGAATAATTTTATCAACAAGGGAAAGTAGTACGACAAAACAAGTACCTACGTACTAAACCTGATTTTTACGACCAAATTTCCAATCCGAACCTATATAATATCTGCCCAGGTAATTTGAACCTCAACGTTTAGGTAAATACGTAAGTACGCTTGTTTTAAATGAAATCTGACATTAATTTGTGTCAAAATTCGAGTAAAATTTGTTTCAAAATATGTTAATTTGCAAAATTCGAATACTCTTCTTAAGAAATATTTAGATCTATACAATTTGAATTTATTTATGCAGATTAAATATTCTAAAACGTTTCAAGTGGGCCAGTATCTTGCATCTACTTCTTGTAGTGACAAAGCTAGAGAAAGGGAAGAAACTATGTCACCCTTAGTGCAAACTTTTGTTACTGAGGCCACATTGAAGCTTGTGACAAATCCATTTTAATGAAAATGTGTGATGCTTTAGGAGGGGCAAATATACTGTTTGAAAACGTTGCAAATCCAACGTTTAAATCATTTCGAGAGAAATATAAAAAACAGGACATCCCAGATCCATACAATAGAAGAAAAATTATCTTCCTTATCTTCAGAAATTTGAATCAGTAAGTCTTCTTCTAGTGGAGTCATTAAAAATGATTGAAGGAATTCAAGTGTCTGGAATTAATATTTGGAAATGTGGGTAGAACCGCTACGGAAAAATTACATAAAGTGTTAAATTCGTGACTTGAAATTTCTCCAAAATGTAAAAAACATTATCTGTGGTGAAAAATCAGAAGATGCAGAATTGATTTGGATTTCGTCTTTAAAGTACCTTCTAGTTACGTTTTGTGACGTAAAAAGAATAAAGAATTTTCTGAATTCCAAAACAGTTTTTTCTGACAAAAGAATGAATTAGACATAAAACAGTTCAGAAAAAATGATTAATTGTTCACTTTTAAAGAAAGGCAATATATATATAACAATTCAAGTAAAATAAAACTTGATTGTGCATGTTTTTTACGCAGCATCGTGCATATTTGGCTATTTGATAGTGCATGATTGCATGGATATTTTAGCATTTCATAGTGCATAAAAATCCTGTCTCTAGTGATGAGGTAAATTTGCCCCGCCGGGAGTGGACAAGCATCGCGGTACAAGTTTGCGCATGCTTGGTGCCAGCTCGGAGCCGAGGCTCTCTGCCCCGTGAGTGCGAGTGAGAAGGAGATAGCGGGCCTCAAGCGCGCGCCCTGTTGTGCGCATGCGCGGCAGAGCCCGTCGGTGACTATAGAGCGATTTTCCTAAGGATGAGCCAAAGTGACAGCTAGTGCTGGCAACATAACTGAAGGTTCTGTGGTCGTTGTGCCCATAAGACTCCCTTCCCACATTCGTTCGTTTGCAGTTGGCTAACTTGTAAATGGCTTCGACGCTTCCTTTTGTAATGTCCTCGTCCGACAAAAATGTAGTGCGCCGCGAGAAATAAATGAAATTAGGAAGTGCAGTGTTATGTGCTCTTCCGTAAAAATTCTTTTTTTCTATAAACATTACATTAATTTACTTTTTGTGTGATAAATATTATGTTTATTTTAAAACCGACACGTGAATGCGAGATGCACGTGGTTCTGGTCTTCGTGCTGTTGTGTGGCGAGCTGTGATCAAGAGCTTTCTATTTACATTCGTGGCAGTTTTCTTTTACTGTTTGTGAGAGCATGTCAAGAGATTTTCCACATACGTAATTAAATTTAAATATTTCCCGAACTCGCGTACGTGCATATATTTAAGCGAAACTCTTAGACTTCTACATTGGGATGTTTTCACAGGAGCCATTAGCACTTTACGAAGGAGCATGACTGAACAGCTGTCGCGGCGGAGGGATACAAGTGATGTTCACTTGTTTTCACGAACTGTCACTTTGGCTTATCCTTAGGAAAATCGTTATATATCCCCAAGCGGGCTCCCGCTCAGCCAGCGGGACTGCTGATTATCTCGCGCGTAAGCGGAAAAAAGTCAAAAATATGTAATTTTCTTTAACAATTATATAAAAAATATATTGAATAAATGGCATACAGAACGACAGATTTTGTTGAAAAATAATTTGGGTATTCTAAGGGTCTCAAATTACCCTTCAGCTTCACCACTGAATGTATCTCAATCTCATTCTTTTTGCAGCACCAATAAAGAGTTACTGTGTCTTTCTGTTCCCAATCACAGCTTCATCAACATGCTCTTGCGGCATATCTTTATCGCCCCAGCCCCAAACTTCATGGCTACCGTCTCCAGTCCGTGCAACCCTCCGCTGAATCAGAGAGACCGGAACCGTCTTCAAATCGTACGCCCAACCGATGAGAGCAAAGAAGTCGATGAATGCAGTCGTGAAATTAGTGTGGTTGTTGCCCAGCTCAGCGGTTTTGTAATCCCAAGGAAACACATGGTGATAATTGTGCCAGCCTTCTCCCAATATTGCAATAGACACGCCAAGATTGTCGGTGGGGTTGATGGATCTGAAAATCAGAATCAACAGTTAATTACGTACAATGGTTATTATAAGGATTCTAATGATCGAGCGGCGACAAAATGTCCGAGGGACTTTCGCCTGAGAGCTTTTAGTCTCTTCAGATCCATTAGAACCAGTTAACGCCCGTGGTAAGTACAATATTTTATTTTTCACCCAATTTTAATGATACAGATTGACTTATTTACTATTTAACTAATATTAACTTGACTCCGTTTGTATTTTCATATTTCCCTCAGTCTTTAACTGTATTCATTTTTCGAGTAAGCAAGTGGTCATACAGAATGGTGCAGACTTTATCGTATTAGTTTTCTATTTTCTTTGGTCTGGTCTATTCGGCTTGCCTCATACTCTGGCCATATATCGCCGCTCAAAGTACATTTTTTTGAAACATTCTCATTTTTTCTGTTTTCTAATAGTAGAACCGAATATGACTTTAAGATTATTAAAAAAGTGTAAAAACTCGACCAAAACGGCATTATGCGTTGAAGAATTTGGAGCTCTTTGAAGAAAATGTAATTTAAATGTTACTCCAAATGCGAAATTTGAAGCACTTACCTAATTTTATTTACTTGTCTCTCACGTCGTTAATATTTCTAATAGTTGCGATTTGTTGACATTATTGTATGAAGTGTTATTGTATAAAGATTTCTTGAAATTATGTAACGTTTCTCGAAAACTCTGTTTTCAGTTAAAATGAACTCAATTTTCGGCATTTTCAGAAACGCTCAAACGCCATTTTCTCAAATATGGCTCCAAATTTTTTCTTCAAACTTTTCCAATGGATATTCCTTGGACTTTTGGAGTTTTCCAATAATTGCACTATTTAATATGACATAAAGTTAATCTTAGAGTATTCTTTTGTTTTTTTTAATTATGTAAAGGTATTTTTTTAATCTCTCACGCCCATTTCCAGCGATTTGTAAACACTATTGCATTTGTGAGTTAAAGTGTTTCAAATGACTTCAAGTGAAGTTTTTCGAAAACTCAAAAAGTTTATGTGAAAAAGAGCTTCAAATTCTACATTTACAGTAACGCTTAAACGACATTCTCTTAAAAACTCTTAAAAATTGGGAAAATTATTTTTGTTTTTGAGCGGCGATAGATTGCAGCTGGCAGAAGGTTGGGGCAAGTCCGAAAAGCTACGCCAGACCAAAGAAAATAGAAACGCAAAACGAGAGTGTTTGTGCCATTCCGTACCACCCCTAGTTACTTTCTCGCACTTACTAACATAAGAAGAGAGAGTATTGTAATCGTGCGCCGTTTGGGGGT
Organism: Teleogryllus occipitalis; assembly: GCA_011170035.1. Classification (NCBI taxonomy): domain Eukaryota; kingdom Metazoa; phylum Arthropoda; class Insecta; order Orthoptera; family Gryllidae; genus Teleogryllus; species Teleogryllus occipitalis. Next base: position 17,879 of record BLKR01007810.1, read on the forward strand.
ACTTCACATCAAATTAATGGCTCTAAATTTTTTGATTAAATTTTCTTGTTGGATAGCGCGAAGGACGTTTAAGTCGCCTCATTTTTGTTGAAATCTCTGATTTTTCGAAAATTACGAAACTTCAAAGTTGGTTCGGCGGTTACAACAATAATCTTGAAGATAGAGATTTTTTTCTAAAAAAATATTTGTTAAAGACATCTTGAAATAAGGTCATATTCAACTTTTCGAAAATATGAGTAGTTTTCGTACAATTTTGCTCGATATATAGGCAATTTGTTTTCTCAAAATCCTCTCAAAAGTTTTTCTTTTAATTTTCTCCATATATATGTAAAAGAGAGATAAAAATACTAGACACATTTTCGGGTATTGCTCGGTTTTTCGAAAATTGCCAAAAATATTTAAAACTACAAAATTGAAAATAGAAATTTTTGCCTCAGTCTATTGTACAAAATTAGAAAATTAGAAATGTCGAAACTACGAAATTGAGGATTAAGATTTTTGCCTAAGACAATGTCTTCAAAAAACTCAGCACATTAAAAAGTCCATGATCATTTATTTAAAACACTAGTAGGTTTCGTGAAATTTATACTTGAAATAAATGAAATATATTGTGACATACCAAAAATGACGGACATTTTTGTTTAGGCAAATAAAGGTCAAAATATTGCAAAAGACGAGGTGGTCAAAATATTGCAAAAGACTATGGTGCAGATACGCAGAGGAGACACCATAGCAACGCGAGTTTGTCCTGAGACGTGGGTTTCTATGGTGCAGATACTCAGAGGGTATACCCTCTGTGTATACACCATAGCATCGCGAGTTCGTTCTGAGACGTGGGTTTCTGTGGTGCAGATACGCAGAGGGTACACCATAGCAACGCGAGAAAAAAAACAAGAGGAAAAAAACACAGCGAGCTTTGAAGGGTGGATCAGATTGGGAATTAGGGCATTCCGACTCGTGTCGTGGTGGTGAGCGGATCGCTTGTGCGGTTTTTCCTGAGGTTAATTATTAAATCGGGACTTGTTTCGGGAGAGTGAACATTGAACTTGAACTTAGAATATTTCCGCATTAGGTGTGCAACTGGAACTTGTAAAATTTACGTGTTGTGCCATTGCAAACTCGGACTTGTAATATTTTCATAAGTGAACTGGAAAGTGAACTAAGAGTATTTTCGCGGTGAAGTTACAAAACTTGACTTAGAAATTTTACCAGTGAATTGTGAATTGCCAGGTTAGGTGATAGAAAATAATATGAGAAGGATATTATTCCAACTTGGGAAAAGTAATCAATTTGAAAGAGATGCCCACCGGAGGCGCAAGATAAAGAGTATAGGCAGTGTAGTTCAGAAGTCCCATAACTTCTGAACTACTCACAATATCGAAATACAGTTTTTGCTCAACAATGTGAAATCATGAGTCAAGTAATATGCCGTAGATATAGAATTAACCATGGTGAACAGACTGTTCACCATGGTTAATTAATATGTTTAATCCATGTTACTTGGGTAAGTACTCTAATTATATAAATAATTTTAATGTTCAAGTACATTATGTACTTCCTTCTATATAGTAGCTATCCATATGTTAATTTGTGAAATTAATTTTAATATTGTAGAGCCACTGATGATGGGGAAAAATTCCCGAAACACGTGTATGACTGAATTTTCTGCAAAGTAAATGTATATAGTCTACCATTTTGGTTGATACCTCTTATATCCCGAATATTTTGTCATGGATTACCACAAGATCTCCGCTGCCACTACAGAATATGTATAATAAAATATTATTTTGTTAATAAAAAACAATTTACATATTTTTGGTGTTTATATGATTCTACAACAAAAATTTTTGCCTAGAAAGCAAATTCTCAAACCAGCTTTTAAGTGCTCCTTGCGGCTCAGCCATTCGGAATATCCATGCAGTTTATTCGACAAAAGATCACAGGTCTGCAAGTAAAAAACTACATAGGACATTTCTTACATATTTCAACTTGATAAAAACGAAAGCAATACCAAAAAGTTTCCATCTTGTCAGCTTTTGTTTCCTACTCTCAATTTTTTCTTTGTATTAAGCGTAAAATTCCTAATTAACTTAAAAACAGTATTCTGTTTCTTGTTTAAAAAATGGCTTTTAAACTAAAGCTTCTCAGATTAATGGCAATAATCATAAACTTGGCAATAAAGTTTATGAAATTTAATGCATTTAAAAAAATTCTTTTAAAGAAAAAAATGTTAATGGTTGAAGAGAGTAGTGGTAGACGTGCATAAAGTAGTTTTAGCGTTAGGAAGGTTGCATTGCATGATCGTGTGAAACGGGTTAAAAGCTGATAGTGTGTAATATGAGCATGTTTTCAATTGTTAACTGGGGTACTAGGAATAAATATAAACAATCTTTTGTTGAATTAAATCATGTTTCAATAAGTAAAGTAAGTTCAATCTTATACCACACTCAGTTTATATTCAGCATTGAAACGCTGCTGTAATTGTCATTTTTTTTTTCTGAAATATGGCTTGCAGAGGTGTGTAACTTCTCCTGACAGCTTCTATTATATGTTGTGAATACGTAGTTAAAAAGTCAACATAAGTGATTTTGTGAAGAAAGTTTATTTTGCGTGCTTCAAATTGACATTTGGAGAACAAGACAAAACATGGGCTCTGCATAAAGTACGCAGAAGATGGGAGAAAGATCTTCGTTTGTGGTTTAAGGGTAAAAATAAATATTACCCTAACCTTGACTCAGTTATTCATCCAATGTCCTATGGTTCTGAAATAATAATAAATTCCACAGCCACATTCTAATTTAGATAACATCCTGAGTGAGTCAGAGGACCCAGACGAGTAGCTTCCCAGAACGAATCTAGTTCAGATTTTTCAATTGACGAAGAACTTCAACTTTTTTCAGAGTGAGTACGAGTAGTAAGAGTCTTGGATCTTTCGAAAAATGCAGCCGAATAACTAGGATCAAGCCCCCCGCCCCCCAAAAAACCTGCTATCTGGGACCTCATGTTCGTGGTATAGGCATCGAGAGAGAAGTTATTCAGTTTTTTCTCCAGAGAGAATCTGGTTTATTGTAATGGTGTTCATGGGATCATGAAGTGCTTTGAAATAGAATATGATTAATCAGAATGGCGCATACTCATTGATTCGTCTAAAACTAACTTAAAAGCAGTCTTGCGGCGTAATGAATGTGGATTTGCATCTCTTCTCATGGGACACTCTGTTCATGTGAAAGAAAACTATAATAACTTGGCTACGTTGCTTGAGAAAATCAAATATCAAGAGTATCAATGGATTGGTTGTGGAGATTTCAAAATACTAACCATGTTGTTGGGTCACAGGGAGTTTACAAAAATATCCTTGCTTTCTTTGTTTATGGGTTATTATGTCGAGCTGCTCTTGACAAAAACTGATTGGCCTGCTTGAGGCAGTTTAACACCCGCCGAGAATAAACGTCATTAATACGAGCTTGGTTCCCCCAAACTATAATTATTAACACCTCTTCATATTAAATTGGGGCTTATAAAGCAGTTTTTCAAATCACTGCCAAGGTATAGTATAGGATTGTTTCAGATATCTGTGTTTCAAGTTCTCGAAACTGCCAGAAGCCAAGTTGAAAGAAGTTTTCACTGGTCCCTTCAAAAGAAAACTTCTGACGGGCCCCCTCTTTATGGAAACAATTGGAGACGGGGGTAAAGAAGCGTGGGACTCTTTCACGAATGTAGTACACACATGTTTGGGGTGTACTAAGGACCTTGACTACAATACATTTGTACAACGCATGATGGCAGTGTATGAGGCTCAAGGATGCAAGCTGAGCTTAAAGGTTCATTTCTTACACTCCCATATTGACTATTTTCCTGAAAATTTGGGAGCTTGTAGTGAAGAACGGGGTGAACGGTTTCATCAGGATGTCTGTGAATTTGAGGAACGTTTCGAAGTAAAATGGGATGTCAATTTGTTAGCTGACTGCTGTTGGATGAACACTTGAGAAATCAAAGGAGGAAACCGTAAATGATTTCGGAGAAGCATCAAAGAAAAAAGGAAAAGGTTTTATTATTAAAAAGGGGAGACCTACAGTTGTGTATAAATATAAGAAACAATTTTTTGATTAGAAGTAAAATAAATATATTTAGGTCATTGTAAAAATAAGTGTTGATATTAAATATTGATTTTCATTTTGCAAAAAATATGTACGTGATGGAATGTTCGGGAAGTAATTTTTAGAATATGTGACCTACAAAATATATACTTCAGCAAAAATATCCCATGCAGCTGATTTTTTTTTTCAGACCTGTGTATTCTTAAAATTGTCTCTTAGCTTATTTTCGAAGTTTCGACGTTTCCTCCCCAAACAGTCTGTATACATACATTTCTGCAACTGAATTTTCAAACTCGTACGGGTTTCTTAGATAAAAATACAAATAAGAATTCTAGCGAAGAAGGGTTTGTCATTAACATATGACAAACATGCATCAAAATAAAAATTTTGAACGTTCTCTTACTTGTCATAAGGCTTTTTGCCCCATCTATGAGCAGCGCTGTTCACAAGCCAAGTCACGTTGAGAGATAAGGTATAACGGAAGAGCGTAGCAACAAACCACGAATTTGTCCAGGTCTCATTCCACATGTACACAGGAATAATTGTTGGAATAATGAAGCACATTAGGGGCATCATGATGAGATAATATCTGCAAATAAAATGAGTGACACATAAAAGATAGTTCTCAAACTCAGGGGTAGTTATTTCATTGACATAAATTAATGTCTGTCATTCAAAGTTTACAGAAATTAAATTATAAAAATAAATATTTTTAAATTATTGTCTGTCGAAAAATTGAATACCAGAAAGAAATAACTTGAGTTATTTCATGCAAACACACACATACACACCACCGTCACCCCCTCAATGAAATGAATAAACGTTTGTTGTCATTTTGCTGAGCAACGGTTTCTTACTGCACAGCATCAGTTTATTGACCATTTTCATCTACAGTTTGTAGAAGGTTGTGCTTAAAGTGAGTCAAAGTACTGAGAACATTTTTATGAATTAGCGAAGAAAACTATACTTTTCTCGGATATAAAATAAGCAAATTTGTGGACAGACCTGGGGTGCAAATGAGAAAAGTGCATTACGCGGACTCTGCTGTCACACCCGATTTTCTTCCATCAGAACCTTAACCCGTAATTGGTATGTTGAAAAAGAATTACTCTTCTTGACTGGTGGGGTCCGGGTAGACCCCGTTTTATAAAATGAAATTTTGAAAAGTTGAGAAATAAAAAAATAAAAAATGTATTTTGGGCGGCGATAGATATCAGCTGGCAAGAAGATGAGGCAAGACCGTAACCAAGGAAATTAGAAAACTTAACTGCGAGAAAGTCTGTGCCATTCTGTAGCTCCTCGTGTTATCTCTTAATTTTATGACTGCTTTTATGCACATTTTCGTTACTAGAGCTCGACAATGAATTTTTTCCGCCGAAAATCCGCAGTTTTTTCGCGCAGCATTACATAGCTTTCTCTACACTATGTATATTACTCCGTATATACGTACGTATACGAGAAAGTAAAAATAAAATATACATTGTTATTTTAGACAAAAAGCATACACGATCATCTGCTGAGGATCTTGAAGAATACAAGGAATCACAGTGAAATATATCGATGATTTTAGTTACTAACTTGAGTTTATGATTGTCTGGGGTCCACACGAACCCCATCAGATCAGTTGAGGGTTCATCCGCCTGCCAGTGGTCACAATTGCAGTGCACTCGCCGTTAATCGACGACGCAAATGACCTCCCTATCCTACAACAGCGCTTCGAGTCTTGGAAATCCCCATAATGTTCCGGTGACTCACATAATATGATCTTTTTTTAAAGAAAATTACAAAAACAATTCTATAGGAATCTATGCTTTGATCCCAAACAGTAAAGGTATTACTTGTCACTAATATTAAAAAGACGATGGTGCGCTTTTTTCCACCTGAAATGGTGCACTCCTAATAAAACAAAGATAGGTAGTACCTCATAATAGAATATCTTTATTGAAACAGTGTCAATAAAACATGTCAAAATTTCCCAGTTCTTTATTGGTACTAAAATTGACTATGATCTCCAACTGGTGAAAGAAGGGCCGCAATCGTCGTGCGATCTTTCCTTCCTCTTACTTGTCCTAACTTCACCTCTTACTTGTCCTAACTTCACCTCTTACTTACACATTTTCACGTACTTGCACTACACTACCATACAGTTGGGGAGATCAGTCGGGAGTTTAGAGTTTGTCCTGACTTGGGCGGTGCCCCACTGGTGGGAGGTACTTTGTTGAGGGAAAAACCCGCAAGCTGACTTGTATAACAGCGCCTTTATTCACCATCCAGCTTGGGAAAATCACCGCCACCTCTCGCGATAAAAAACATGCACTACACATACGGAACTAATGACCTTAGCAGTTGACGCGCCCGAAATCATCAATCAATCAATCAATCTTAGAGCTCTGGAGTCCCAACACAGAAGCGCTACTCACTTCTTCTGGAACATGACGATCTTGTCCCGCTCAAGGTCGCGCAGATCGATGTCCTTTCCCTTGGCCTTCACGTCCGGGTGCTTGCGCACCAGCAGCCAGCCCACGTGCGAGAAGAAGAAGCCCCGAGATGGGTTGTGCGGGTCGGCGTCCGTCTCGCTGTACTTGTGGTGCACGCGGTGGTCGCGCACCCACTCGTAGATGTGGTTCTGGAAGGCCATCGTGTCCATGATCATGAGAATGAGGCGAAGAGGCCACTTGGCCTTGTACGAGCGATGAGACCATAAGCGGTGAGCACCGGCGGTGATGGCAACGGACGACATCACGTACAGGAGGAAGGCTGCAACACACCACGCTCGCGTACGTTCGTGCCAGTCAAACACTCGACCACTTATTACATCGATGGATTAACAGTAGCTGCTTGTAAACGTTAATGGAGCATTTAAATAGTTATTTGTAAATAGTTAACAGAGAAATATGAAATAGTTGCTCTATAAAAACAAGATTTACTACTAAATTTAGTCTCTCGTTAGATTTTTCATTTCCATCAGTTGGCAATACCTAATTTACATTTGAAGTCGTAGGCTTCCGCGGCCAGAGTCCGCGGCCAGAGTCATGTAAATGATCTTGGCTGTCCAGGTGACGCCGCGTCGAAGGCTGTGTTGCCGACGTTTCGACCATGTCACAACAGCCCTGAGGAAGACCACGACAAGATGGTCGAAACGTCGGCAACACAGCCTTCGACGTGGCGTCACCTGGACAGCCAAGATCATTTACTAATTTACATTTGGTTTACTTTGGCGCCCGTACTTTTCTTCTGCGTTGAATATTAATCCAGATTACGTTGAAAGTGAAGTATAGTTAAATAGCTTCTGGTTGTGTGTGGTACAAAATTTTACGTTAGGGTGGTTTTATCTCTTACCCCAAGAGAAACCGGTGACAATAGTATGATTTGTACATCACAACTCCTAGGCCGGCAGTCAGTACTTTCGGTTGCGATGAATTTCGAAGCATTTTTAAAAATAAATTACTACTCAGAATGCCCCGTGAGGTATGTTACATTTAATACCATCTGATTACTAAAACAATTATTACGCACTGAATAAAATAAAGTAGTGGTGCTAAATCAGTACGTACTTTCTCACCCTATTTTAACGCAAAATTACACGAAAAGTACCCGAATTTTCGAAAAATCTTACTTGAAAATCTTTAAGGAACAAATTTTATTGAGGAAAAAAATCTCTATCATTATTATTATGGTTGTAGGAAGACGCTGAAAAAATTTTGAACTTTTGCAATTGTCAAAAAATTAAGGTAATCAACTCACTTGAGCCATGCTGATTCTGATTACAACCATCCAATTACTGATTACATACATCGACTCTTTCACATTCTCATTGAAATATAATTACAATTTTAAATGTGAGACAGGAATTACTATGTCAATCTATATTGTATTATGGATTGCATTATGTAATTCTATTCCTATGCAGTATTTGAGTAATCCCTCGAGTGTGCAGATGTGCGTATGTGTGGATTCCGTCACTCACGCTTAGACCATTTCCCATGCACCGATCGAGACATACGAGGTGCCATTCGACGCGTCTAGGTCTCCTGACGGGGAACTGGTAATTTGTTTCGGAACCAGCAATAAGATTCTAAGAAATTTCCAAAAACGTGTTTTTGCGTGTTTTGGCGCTGCGATCTTAGTGAGTAAGCCGGGAATTCAACCAACGCCACCTAAATAGATCGATGTCGGTGGCGTTGATTAAACTCCAGTTCCCAATGGCATTTTTCGTTCGATATACCATAATTTTCTTTCAAGACGTTGACAACTGTTGTTGACTACTATAAAAGGACAAGTGAAGTTAATTTGAACAAAAAAGTGAATTGCGCGGCATATTTCATTTTAAGTTTTATCCGTAAGGTCTATTTACCATGTTTTTCAAAATAAATTTGCAAAAACTTACGAACAGTATTACCTTGGAATTTATTATATTTGAAGGATTTCAAGTGGATACGCAGAAATAAAAACTGTGAGTAATGTGAGAGAACGAATGAGAGTTTGCCTTTTCACTTTTACGTTCTTAAATCTACAATTATCGATTTTCAAATGAATGTGACCCAGAACTTATTTTTATTAAACATAACTAACACCTTATTCACATAAACATACAAAATGGTAGGCTTTTAATGTTTTATTAGATTTACATACGAAACGATTAATAGAGAAATTGAAAAACAAAAAAAAAAAAGACTGGGTTTGTGGAGTTTTCATATCTTCAGAAATTAGGGGAGAAAAATATGGAAGTGTTAAGCAAATCCGGGTAAGAATCAAATGTAGTTTTAGAAGATTTTGCGACAATTTTTGGAACTAATTGAGAGTGGTCTTAAATTAGGATTAGAGAATAACCCAGAAGAACAGTTTACAGATCATTACTTACAACCTACAGATCTTTGTGCATTATCGTGCATATTAGCAAAAATCGTAAAAAATGTAGCTGTACTAAACTCTATTCGCATCATCAGTGCCTTTCAAGTATTTATTACGGCGCCTACAATTTTAAAACTGCAATATTACCAGTTCATATCTCGTATGGAGGTAACATACAAGGCCATTAGATGTCGGGAATATTTGAAGGGAAGTATAACATTACCAACTACTACGATTTATTGTTAAGTTGAATGTCAGATACTGTAAGAACATAATTGAACAAAGTTACGCATGAAAGAAATGAAGAATGAAATTAACTTTCAACACATGAAAATACTTTTAAAACAGTTCACGCGTCGGCGAAGGCGACGTCACATTTAACTAGTTATCTATATAACTATTAATGTAGTAATATACTATTATATGGTTTGTATATGCTTAAGTATAATGTAATCTTATGTTTATTACATGTTTAAGTATAATGTAATCTTATGTTTATTACATGTTTAAGTATAATGTAATCTTATTACTGTATATATAACGCATAAATTTACGATATATTAATACGATAATGTTGGTTGTCACAAATTATGACAAGTCACTGCTATTGCATTACATTATATTACCGTACATACAGACCAAAGTCTAACCTGACACAGAGGACACAATTTTGCCTCGGGAAAACAATATGCTCTCTACTTATATATTTAAAATTTTATACCATTAGAGATTTTGTTACAACCACATTTCTTTTTATTTTTTGATAATGTGTTAAAATTTCAATTGTAATTCTATTTTTAATTTATTCTTTGTTCATATAGTTATTCCAAATTTTAAACTTTACGATGAAAGAAATATTTTAAATTGTAACTGATGTTTTCAACATCTGAACTTTGAACTTATGAATTTGTTACTGATTGTATTGCAGAACAACTGATCCAACCGATTGGGCTGCGAAATATTGTTATTAGTGCATAGATGCCAACAACATAATTGTTTTAAATATGAATTGATTTGATTGTATTTAAAGTAAGTGGAGGCACATAAGAATATTCAGTAGATAGACACTTTTTTATCTCCTTTGTATTATTATTATTATTATTATTGTTATTATTGTTATTATTATTATTATTATTGTTATTATTATTATTATTATTATTATTATTGTTGCTGTTGTTGTTGTAAACTTTAAATTAAATTGTTTATTACCACTTTGTGATATTCTTTATGTTCATTTTAATTTCTAAAAAGATATCTCAAAGACCATTTATTCATCATTCATATCATTTATTCTTCATGTATTCATCATAAGACTTGGGAAAACTCTATTTGCTTATTATTTTTTTTTGTAGCGCTAATATTCTTTTAATTTTCAGGGAACTTATGTTAGGGATGTTGACCTATATAGAACAATCCTTTTCAACGGAGTGTTTTTGAATTCATGTGTTAAAGATTTGATTGCCCTTTTTGTTTATGTATAGATATATTTTTATAGTTTTTAGTTTTACTTTTAGTTCTTTTTTTACAAATATGCTATGCACCATTCTTCTAAACGTCCTTCACACTATCCAACAAAAAACAAAAACAAAAAAACAACGATGGAGTCATTTTGAAATTGAATTTTGAAAATGTCCCAGGGACTTCATGTAAAGTACCCCCAGAATTAAAATATTAAAATTGAAGGGGACGCGACATCAACTAGATGGATTGAAGAATAACAATTTTGGAAAAAGTGGCTGAAATTAGCCGCTAGCTTTATTCATAGATAGACTGACAAACCTTTTGCCGTCATTCGATTTTTCGGTATCAAGGACCCGCAAAACATGAATTATGGCTACACCACGTGTTAGACGATTTTTTGTCCTACATTTATCAACTAGATGTATCCACTTTTTCGTTACCAGGGCCGTGTAATAAGAGTTTTACTGCCGATTATTCGCCGTTTTTTCTTGTAGCATTACATAATTTTCTCTCTAATCTGTAGCGAGAAAGTAAAAAGTACTTTTACCGGATAACTTCTTCAATAACTTAAGAAAAGTTATGCCTGCGAAAGGTTTTCCATAAGAGCCTGTATTAATTTAAATTTCTTTTATTAAAACATTAGGCCGGTTAAGGCCAATTTTTTTCTTACATCTTGAAGAACGGAAATTTTGCTTTCATTTAAACTATTTTTGGAGGGTACTTCTCCGTGGGCTACTACCTAAAAGCATCGAAATAGTCATAGAGGATAGCATTTGATGGGAGAGCAATTAGATGAAAATGGGAACGTTAACTGGTGCATTCCTATTAGCATCCAGTGAATCTAGGCCTGAAATAAAGTAATTGGGCTGTCCGCATGCAATTAGGCTGCCAGCAATAATTATGCTGGCAGCCTAATTGCATGCGCCTTTATAATATGTTTACCAACACTAAATATTTCAAGAACGATGTCGTGCCACCTGTCTTGGCTTATTTCCACCATTTTTACCAAATCTCCGCGGTCTCTTGTTCATTTCACCTGCCTTCAACGCTGTGTCTGTGGAGCAGCGTCGTCCCCACAGAATGAATTATGTAATTAATCTTAAAAGCGCGATGTTTGAAATGCACGATCTTATCCCGAATTTGTGGCAAGGAGAGATTGTAATTGTTTACTTGAGAATAGCCGCCAAATTTAAATAAAATGTGGAGCAATGTGCTAACACCCACGGTTTAATAGATTCGTTGTTTAGCGTCCGTCAATTACTCTCGTCATCAATCATTAGTAGATCATCCAATTCCGAGAGGTGGCGGTTTGCTCCTTCGCTGGAACGGAAGATCTGGATAGGTCGGCGGGGGTCGGGTAGGTCGGCGTCGGATCACGCCATCCGGGGGACATGATCACCGCCACCTCAATACTCTTACGGGACTAATGACCTCAGCAGTTGACGCTCCCGGAATAACTAACATGCAATGACCTACACGTAGGCTTGTAGAGCATTCACTCCTTAAGGTATCCCCGCCAGCGGGGCACTGACTCAAACGATAGAACTTCTAATCTCCGGCGTGATCTCCCAACAAGTACCATAAATTGTGTAATACGTGCGCCGGCAGTTCTCATTTTCCTTGGATTCTCCAATCAGTGTCAGGAAAATTTGAGAGTAATTCCTTAACAAACAGACCACGCACCTCCTGCAATCTTCCCTTCCTCAGCCATGCCTTCTCGTGTCCTCTTACACACACCCATATGTAATACACTTCCATATTCGTCGGGAGACCATTCGGAAGCTCAGTTTACTGCTTATCCCGGCCGAGGCGGTACCTTGCCAGAGGGAGATACATGGTTTGGAAAACCCCACTAATCAACAGGAATATTGGCGCTGGATCTCACCAACCAGCTGGGGATTATCACTACCACCTTCTCAAGGGAAAAAATACTCACAACTTTCGAGACTAATGACCTTAGCAGTTGACGCGCCCGGAATCAATCAAAAAACGCTGAATTGATCTTGGCTGACGGGGTGACGCCGCGTCAACAGAAGTGGTGCCAAAGTTTCGAACCTTTTATCCTGGTCTTCCTCAGGGCGGGTCTGCCCTGAGGAATATCACGACAGCAGACCGCGCAGACCACGACAAAGGGGTCGAAACATCGGCACCACAGCCTTCGACGCGGCGACACACAGACAGCCAAGATCATTTCCATGACTGGCCGCGAAAGCCAACGACTTCACAAAACAGTGACATTTACCGATGCAAATAAGTTTTCTATAACACGGGAACGAAAATGTCCAGTTTTTCAAACGTTGCAAATCTCACGCGTTTTAAATATTATTATTATTATTATTATTATTATTATTATTATTATTATTATTATTATTATTATAACTTTTAATCATCTTTCTACTATTTCTAGGTAAAATGTTAGAAAGGGATTCTCGAACTCAAGAAAATCTCCGCCATTGGTCACATACAGTTTTTTTACTATATTTTGACAATATAAATC